>VXAX01002641.1:1209146-1336330 GCA_013399835.1 Leptocoma aspasia
TTTTTTTTTTTTTTTTTTTTTTGACTTATGAAAGACCATTTTTAATTATAGTGAGGCAGGACCCCAGAAAACATACCCTGTCAGACCCATACCTGTGCTGGCTCTGTGCTGTCCTAGGGTAGAAATTTCTCTGAAGAGCTTTTGAAACACAATATCCTTGCATGATAGCTTCATATATACAGTGTATATTTTTAAAAATTCAGTAATATGCTGCTGATAACACCAGAAAGGGAGAGATCTAAAGACAAAGAGTACTAAGTGATCATAGATATAATCTAATAGCAAATCTGTAAAAAACGTGATTCTTCAATGCAAGCAAAATTAAACTTGGAGTTATTTTATTAACTTTTCCTATTTATGGATGCAGGAAGCATTTTTTTTTGTTATTAATTTTAATAATTTTATTCACTTGATCCACAGGGTGACTCCCCCATCAACCCCTCTCACTCTCATTGTACTTCAGTGGCCCCAGTGTTAGTACATGATCATCTCCAGGGGAAGTACAGATGAATAAAGGAAATGAACAATAGTATAATTTCAGAAATAGCATTGATGTACTAGCTGTAAACCACCACAGATGATTACATCTTTGCACCCTGGGATGGAATTTACTTGCATCAATATTTTCTGATCTGAAAATGGATACATTTTTAGCCTCAACTGTTTTTACTCCTCTTTGTGTTCCAATTTCATATACAATCAAGATGTTAATGTAATACAGTCTTCTGTCCTAGGTAATTTTCTTATCTATTTTTAATGGGATTACCATAGACTATGGCATAGTTTACATCTGAATATGAAATTTCAACTCTGTTTTGAGCTGCACTAGCAAAAGCTCAGTCAGTAGGCAGAGGTGAAAGATTAATCCCCTCTATTCAGTGCTTGCTAGACCACATCTGGAGGATAATGTCCAGTTTGGGTCTTCCCAGTATAGGAAGGATGCTGATTAACTGGAGGGACTTCAGAGGTGGATCACTAAGATGGATGAGTGCCTGGATATGCTAGAAGTTGTTTTTGTTCAGCCTGGAGAGGAAAAAGCCAAGGGTGGTGTCTTCTGTTGTCCTTATCTTCTCCAGAATCACCCGTTAGGGAGTTAAATCAGACTATTCTCAAATTACCAGGTTTTGAGAGGAGATGGATACAAGCTGCAGCAAGCCAAACTGTGTTGGATATGAAGGAAAAAGAAATCAGGATGTGGTTCAACCCTGTGTCAGGATGACCAGAGAAGCTGTAGAGTCTCCATCCTTAAAAATATTAAAAATAGAAATTAATTGGAATGTTTCCAAAAACCAAAAGAAAGGAGGGTTGCAGTATATTGGTTTTCCCTCACTACACAAGAGATTAAAAAAAGGTAACAAAACCACCAAAACATTTTCAGAAAAGAATAAGAGGAAAAAAAATGTTAAATATTATTCTATAATTTTAACAAGGATTTTCCTTGTCTCTAATAAAAATGCTGGTGTCTGATATATCAGCTGCAATGTGTCCTAACACCTTTCCACCCCAAACTTAGAGCTCTGACTTTTCATGCTACATATAGATGACACCTAGACCAAGTTTAAATCTTTTTTTCTTCTCAGGAAAGACAAGGAATAACAGATGGTTCCAATTAAAAAACTGCAGGAGAATTTTTTTTTAACCGAGCAATCTGGGTCATGGGCAAATACGTTTTTTTTCTTCCTGCTTCATCTTGAAATTGCAAAGAATTTTGAAAAAAGTCATAACTGGAGATCTGTAAGATAAGAAATGTAATTAAGCCTAGTAGGAGTCAAGCTGTTTTTAAATACCTTTAAACAGATGGAAGAATGGAAGGAAACCTTAGGCTATACCAGATACCCTTTGGAAAACTGAGGAATTATATGCATTCCTCAGTGACCACTGTATTCCACTGTTATTCCCAATGGTTTGGATAATCTGATACTAAATGCAACTATTTTGAAATTTGTACTTATAGGTTGCCCAATATAAACTTTGGAGAAACTATTGCTTTTCTGTTCCTAGGCAGAACACAAGAATCATCAGTACACCTCACAAAGTGCAAACACACCAAAATAAGCATTGCTTTCCCAGCCCCCAAACTGCTCACAGAAATGGTGCTGAGGTTTATTTTATTACTCAGTGTAACACTCTCTCAAAGGAGTATCATCATGTAGAGGGCTGGTTGTGCAGGCGACAAGGGATTCCTGGTGCTCTTGCTGAAGCCATCTCAGTTATGAAAGGGGCAGAAATCAGTGCAGAGACCTGGGTTCCAATCTGATTTTTGATGCAATTCAGGACACCTTGGCTAATTAGTACCTATTTCTTCAATCAAGGGGCAGTATTGGTTTGCACAGAGGACAGAAATGGCTTTCTGCTATCACATAAGAAAACTGCTTTTTAACTCCAAAGTGCTAAGAATTGTGTCTTGGTATCTAAGATGCCAGGCTTGCACCTGGGGTCAAACCAGAATAGCAATCAATCCCATGTATAAAGCATTTCTTAAGTTCTACTCTTAATGAGAAACAATCCACTTAACACTGAAAAATAAATACATAGATAAAAGTAGTCATTTAAATTATGACTAGCACCAGCAATTTAAAAGTGGTGCTTTATGTAATTAATGTTTAGCAACTAATAAATTTCTTTACCAGTAATTAAACACTAATTAAATAATTGCCCAGGAATGTGTTTACTAATGGTATTTCTGGATATTCGTTTTCCTTTTAAATGTTTCATAACTGTTGTTGAGTAATTAATGTTCACTAATTAATTTTGAAATAAGAGTCCTGACCCTTCCAGCAGTCTAGGAATGGAATTCCCTTAGCTGATGTGTATTCATTTAAAGCTATTAATAGTAAGACCAAAATATAGTATAGTTTAGAGGGGACAAAATACCAGTGCCTTATAGTTCTGAAACCTCTGGATTCTTAGTGAGGTGTGAGTTCTCAGAGGCAAGGTTGCAGGGAATTATTTGGGTGTTGGGTCTGTGCTTGTGCTGTGAGTGATTTGGGGATGAGCTGCTGCTCCAGTGTGGCATCCATCCAGGTGCCTTTAAGTTGTTGCAGTTCACAGGTTAAATGAAGTGGCTGAAAGATCATAGTGTTTCTGAGTTGAATTGTTTCATGCTGTCCAAGCTCAATGGAAGCCCCTCTCTCTCTCTGCTCCCTAGGCTGTTGTGGAGTGGGAGCTTCCCTGAGGCTCGGGGGCTGTCAGTGCAGAGGAGCGCCCCTGGCACCTGCAGCTGCAGACAGACCCTGGTGCAAAGGTAAGGCCTCTCAGGCAGCCTTGGAGGATGAATGCACAGACTTTGCAGAGCCCAGCAGCAGCTACATTTAAAAGGTACCTCTGCTTTGTAAAACACCATGGATGGAGAGTCAGTGTATGTGGTGCCACTGGCCTCACTTCCTAATAACCACAGCAAGGCTCACTCACCTAGACATTGCTGTAAGGTTTGGAAAATGAAGCTACTTCCAATTAATTATTTCAGACTTAAAGTATTTTTAAAAGAACAAGTATTTTGAAAAGTATTATGAAAGAACCAGCTGAAGCCCCAATTTCACAGGGTCAAATCTCATTTTCATTTACAGTGGCTTCAGAAGGGTCAAAAAGCTCTGTCTGAGTCGGTCAATATTACAAGATCACAAGTAGCAAGATGAATGAGTTATAACTGCTTGAATGCACATGACCTGTCTGTGCTCAGTGGTAATTGACTTCAGAGTGGCACTTTATGGGCATTAAGAAAGAGCATGTTCTTAGCCCATGGATGTTCTCAGTGGCAGAGCATTCTCTTTAGAGTGCATCTTTTCAGTCCGTGCATGTCTGGAGCAGTCAGGAGCTAATGAACTACTGAAACCATCACAAATCTTGAAGAAATGGTAAGAAAATATAGAATAACAATTCTTTCCTTCCATTCTATGGCAAAAAATGGCTTGGCTTCATTACGGCCCCATGATATTCACAGGCAAAATAAGAGAAGGAAATAATCTGAACCTAGTTAGAAAAGTAGGCACAATTCTGCTTTTATTCATGCTGAGGTAAATCTGGAGCCACTCATGTACAGCCTGAAGGTGGCCTTTATTTTTAATTGCTGTATTTTAGTGCTATTTATTCAGCACAAAAAGAGAAGGCGTCAACCTGGGAAGCAGAGGTGGTGGTATCTGCAAGCTAATACTATACTATGAAAAATGTGTCTTTGTAAAAGTAAAGAAAATACTAATGACTTAGTTGGAAAAATAATTAAAGGATATTGTTGACATTTTTGTCAATTGCAAACATATATTTTACTTGCTTTCAGTTTATGAAACAATGACTAATTTCAGCAATTAATTGCTGTGATGGAGAACTGTGTATTTGAGGTTGACATACCCCTTAATTTTACATTATGCTTTATGAACCTAGTAATTTTAAATGAGTATCATTTAATTCTGAGGACAATGAATGAAATAAAGGAGACCTGGGAAGTCATGATGCAATACAGAGGAGTTTCTTCCCCTCCAATCAAGCCTATATTATTATTTTTCTTTTGGTGTTTTTATAATATCTTATTCCTCAAAAGTCACTGTGAGGCCGTTCCTACAAAAGGCTGCAAAGTGCTCAGATTGCCAGCTGGGAAGTGCAGCTCTGCTTTCTGATCCTGCCTTAGCTTTGAGTCATCTGTGGGTGACTGCAGCACGCTGAGAGTGTTGGCTGTGTCACTGCAGGGAAGGGGGTGGCAGCTTTGTCACAGCGGTGCTGCTTCTCCCCCAGAGCCTCCTCTGGCATTCCCAGGGCAGGACAGGCGAGTCCTCTCAGACCTGCACAGGAGGAACTCTGCAGAAATGAGGGAGTGTAGCATAAATAAGGTCCCAGCAGCACTAGGTGACCTTTGCTGGGGGAACAGGACCAGGATGTGACTCTACCACAGGCAAACAGAGGAGCAAAAACTCATCAGGTGACACAGGCAGAGGGCAACCAGAGAGATGGAAATTAAGGGATAGATCAAGTGGCAGCAAAGGCTAGCAACACATACTGGATTAAAAATATAGGTTTCCCAAGTCTGAGGTGAATCTGGTAAGCCTAAGATTATCTGCTTATCTAGCCCTCCTCTAATTTGACCCCAGTGGGATTCTGTGTGGGAACAAGGAGAGAAGCAGGGAAAGAAAGAAGCAGCTGGTGATCAGAGAAATGCTTAATTTTCTTTATGCCATTTATACAAGCTTGTGCAGCCAGCACTGAAAATCCCATGACAGGTTTGCCCAGTAAAGTAACACAAATGACATATTTTTTCAAACAGTGGGTATTTTTCAAGTAGCTCCTCCTTCCCAAAATCCAGGCATGAACATAATTGTGGATATCCATGAAAGTCATGTAGGAGTGACTAGTAAAATTGAAGGAGCTTTTATGCATTCAGATGAAGAACTGCACAATACAGAGCTGAGATCTTGCTGCTTGCTGCTGGAGTTAGGTTGTCACCATAACTGAGAGCAAAGTGTGTGCATTTAACAGGCTGCCCTGTGCTTTCCAGGTATGTGCATTTACTCCTTTGGGTGATTTATGTGTAAATGAGACCTAAAGCCATAAAGAGAGACTGGGGGGGAGAGACTGCAAAGTGTTGGGCACACCATAATCTGGAAGATCGTGCACTCTGGAGGTGCACTTTGTGTGAAGTGTTATTTAGCCAGTGTTAGCCTGCCCTCTAGGTGCTAGATTTCTCTTTGAGATATATTGCACAGGTGGCATGTATAGGCTGGATCTGTGTGTGTGTGTGTTTCTAGGACACAGCATTTGTTTAAAATCAAATTCTCTACCCAGAACTGGTCTTGCAGAACCAGCCTGCTTTATGCTGTGCTTCTTGTCACAGGTGCCTTTGAGGAAGTGACAGAGTTAGTGTTTTCCAGGCAACCTGAGCAGTACAGGGAACTTGCAGCAAGAATAAAAGCATGGTAGTAGTAATAATAATAATAGTAGTGAAACAATAATGCATGAACAAAATTAACTTCCTGTACTTCCAAAATAATATAATTTTACCATCTTTACCTTTAAAAAACATAACTTTTCATCTCCATCTGCTTCATGGATACATAAGATAAGATCAGTCTTTAAATTTGAGAACCAACAGAAGGTCAGTTGTCAAGGGAGTTATCAAGCCATGAGGTATGAAACTTGATGAGCCAAATATAATTTGGCACTATTATTTCAAAAAGACTTGAATTCTGTGCATCAGCTAAATACCATAAAGAGTTAGCTGAGCAGGGAGAGAAACCTTGGTTCTTTCTATGTCATGATTAAATAAGAGATTATGTGCTTGTGTGATATTCCTGTTGTTCTGTAAAGTTGTAATGGATTCAGTTTCATGGGATTACAGAGGTGGCTCAAACTGGTGATCAGTTAACCAAATTCATTCAAGTATTGCTTTGGAGAAAGAAAGGATAGTCTTGGGAGTAAAGTAGAAGTTTATGACACCAAGAAATTTCTCTTGGTTCTGTTCTCTGCTATTGTACTTTTTTGCTGCAGTGTCAACTTAGTTGACTTGTGTCTCAGTTTCTCAATTTGTCTGAAATAAGATGTCAAGTTTTTTGAATGGGTACATGGGCTTTGTTTGAAGTTCTACTGCTACTGCTTTTTACAGCCTGATGTTCTGCAGGGCTTCTCCAGTTTCTCCAGACAGTGCAGGGATGTACTGCCCTGGTAGAGAAGGAAGAAGAAAAAGACATTCTGCTGTGGCCAGGTCTGCTCTGAGCCCAGCTTTCTCTGCATCCAAATTGAGTTAATCAACTTGTTGATATTTATGTTTTGGAACAAAACTGGAAAAAAAAGGATGAATTAATGAGGACAGATAGTAATGAGGGCTGGAAACTTCGCCTCTCTTGGGAGGGGGTGTTACACAGAGGGCACTGTGTTGATGTATGTACATAAGGAGAGTAGTGAAGAAAAGCAGAATCAAACAATTCGGGGAAGAAATGGGGTAAATTGAAATGACTTTGCTGTCGCAGACTGTACTGCAACTCCCAACCTTTAAACTTCTCTTTTGACCTTGAATTTTGCGTGTATGTTTTTCTGGTACAATAGAGAATCTTAGGTCTGCAGTAGAGGGAAAGAAAATAACACTTAGTTGATTAATATTTGTTACCAAACACTAGCAGAGGTTTTCCAGCATTTGAGACCTGAGCACTGCATCCATCTTAAGTACATTTAATGACACAACCTCTGGTTTATTAATGGATGAATACTTCTGGTTTCTCTGAGGCCTTTCTTGCTGGAGAAATGTCATTGTCATGCTTTAGCGTTGCCTGCTGCTTGGTAATGAGGCTGCTTTTCTGTCAAGGAAGACATGTGAATTTGAATCCTTGTTAGGAAGGGAGCTGATTAGACCTTGCTCTTATTTTTTACAATTCTTATTCTGCCTAAGTGGATGAATATAGGGGAGATCACTGAAATGGGAAGGTACCAATGCCAGATTATCTGGCAAAGTTTTATACAGAGCTCAACATGTGTCCTGGGTGTATTCATCAGAGCTTTTGTACGTGTACATGTACAGCTTTTGGCAGGGGACCCATGTGTCTAGCGCTCCTAGGATCTGGGCTTCTAGGTCATACCCTGTTATGATGAAAACAGTCCTGTTCAAGCTCAGCAGTAGAAATCTGAACGCCCAAGAGGTCTAAAATTGGTCACTGTGTAGTCCACAGATGACTGGAGGGAGAAGTGGAAGCTGAAATCAGGGATCAAGGGCTGTGGTTCTGGAGTTGGAAGCACATGTTCCAGTGTGCTGAAGTACGTTCAGAGGTGCAGCAATCAGCCTTTACCATTAAAATGCATCAAAGCAACAGCATTAGAATCATATCTTCTCAAGTCATTTAAGTATAGTACGGGTTTCAGGAGAGTGGTTTTCCTATCGGCTGTCAAACTTGCTGGGAATATTCAATCTGACCTGTAATCAGAGCCTTTTTGTGAGTAACAGGCCCTTACAAACCAAGTGCTAATTATCTGAGGGATGAATGAGTCCTAACAGAGTGATAAATGGATATGTCTGTCAGTGATACTCCAGTACATGTCAACTTGAAGTTCATCTGATTCCCTACTTATTTTATTCCCTGTTGCTGAATTACAGTCTCCTTAGGTGAAGATGTTGGACATGCATTGGGTTTGACACTGTCACTATGAGATCTTTGTGTTTTAAATGTTGCTTTAGGCTTAAAAGAAGAAATATGTCAGCACAAGTTTCCACAGCTTGGCAGGCAGCTCTGGATTCCCTTTGTCAGTCAGATCTTCTGAAGCATCCAGCTTTTGAAAAAAGGTGTCTTCTCAGAGGCACACTGAGCTGATCCCCAGGATCCTTATTCTGTGTCAGATTCCTACATTGCAGTGTCTCATGAGTCATACAGGTGATTGAGTGCCCCCTGACTTGAAACACAATGGGCTTTGTGCAACATTAGATTTCCATTTCCATTTTGACTACTAAACCCTTAGGTGTACCATGCAATGATCACAGAGGTTATATTTTTAAAAATAAACTTGTTAATTTTGCCAAGTTACAGTTTATCATTAAACAACCACCAAGAGTCACTAGGATTTCCATTCCTTGCAGCTCAAGTTTATTTTTCCCACTGTTGGCCATCTTTACCTAACAGTGAAATTTTAACAGGCTCTCTTGAGATCCACAAGAGTATGTAAAGTTCAGCTGTTCCCTGGTGTCCAATTCAAGAATCCCTAGAATAATTCTGTTTGGTAAGCGACACAGTAATTCTCATTCCCTAATTGCCCCTGTTCCCTCATCATATGTCTTGAGGGAAGAGTAATCCTTGATGAATGATAAATTTCCCTTCATGGAGTTTTACTGCATGGTTTAAGGTCCCTCTCAGAGAACTTGTTGATTATAAATCACATGCAATTTCTGTCAAAGCTTAGGGATCTTGAGTTAGTGATAATTTAATTACTTTTATAAAATCAAGCAAAACGTTGGTAACAAAACTCTTTGCAAGAAGGAATCAGCAGTGTTGTTGATGTCTCCTGTAGCCTAAGACATCGTGGTTAGCTGTCCTTTTCTGCGATGAGAGAGCTTTTAGGCTGCTGATAATTAGTGGTCTCAGACAGACAGGATCAGGCATACCATAATTTTCAGTCTTTAAAATAGCTATGTAGTCTGACAGTTCCATGGGATATATACCCTTTACAAAACAAGGAAAACAATTTCACTTTGATCAATACAAATGCCACAGGAGGAGATTCTTCCCTTCAGAAAATGAGCTTCCTCTGAGGGAAAGAAAAAAAAAAAAAAGCTGCAGAGAACTTAAGAACTTGTGATATTTTCATGCAGAAACATGAATTTTCCTGTTCTGGTTAATTAAGAAAATGTCATTGAAGCTGAAACTGTCATAGCTATGAAAGAATGCTTGGCTTTGCACCTTGAGAAAGGAAGAAGTACACTTTTAGATTCAGAGGTAACTCAATAAATAGTAGGTCTTGCTTTATCAGTGCTTAGATATGAAAACAAACAGCAAGAAAATAGTGACAAAACCATTTGAAAACCAAATATATCTAAACAAAGCTATTTTTTGGTGAGAATGTGCTCATGATATGGCAACCTGGGAGCTAATTGTGCAACTCTTAATGCAACATGGCCATGATCTTATCTTGTTTATTTAAATTTGTGCAAAATTTGCTGGTTTTTGTGGTGTGTACATGGATTATGATAGCAGATATATACACAGATTCACTCTATGTAGAATATACTTTAAAAAAATTAAACATTTTACAGTGATTAAAAAAGGTATTCTTGGTCAGGTTGTAGCCCAACACCAAACATTCAGGAAAAAAAAAATCAATAAAATCAGCATAGTGTTCCTTAAAAATATGCAATTCCTGGTTAAAATCAACAATAAATTGATGTCCATTTAGGAAAAGGGGAATCAGCAGCCTTCTTGAAGCAATTATAAATTCTCAATACAGTTGAAGAAAGAGAGTTGCCATTCTAATTTTATTAGCCTCTTACAGCACAAAATCTCAGAAGTTTGAAAAATTAATGAAATGCTTCTCATTTTTCAGACATCTTTAACCAATATTACCAAAAGTTGTGTAATGAAAAAAGGTAATTAAAAGCAAAATAATTTTAATTTCTGATGTTGCTTTTGATTGTTTCATGAGTGATTGGCATTAATTTAGAAGCTTAAACATGAGCTTCTGCTAGCCTGCAGATGTACAGGTTCCCCTTGTAACTCTGATTTGCTGACTGATTTATTCCTCCCCTTCTCTCTTTGGTGAGAGTTGGGGTTCATTCAAACAGAATAATTTCAAAGTGATTAAGCTCTGTTTCCAGTGATGCGGGTAGACTTTCACCATTTTCTGCTTGGTTAAATTACATTACCTTGGAGTAACTGGGTAGAGAATAAGCTTGTACAACCACTTTATTACCAGAGGTATTTTAGTGATGAAAGTAAAACCATGGCTGGAAAAAGGAATATTGCAAGTGTTCATCTAAGGGCAGTGTTACCCATTTTGATGAGCTATGTACCTTGAGCTGGTTTTTTTCAGTTAATATTAATGTCTTCAGGACAGTACTAATAGCTGAGTTGCACTAATGCAAGCTGGACAGGAAACAGTTGCTGAACTAGAACTCTGCTTTGTAGCATATAAGACTTTGGAGGGGAGGGTGGCAGGGGGAAAGTTAGAACCTGGGGGTCTAAATAATGCTTCTGAATGTGGTCACTTAAAGAGAAAACTTTATTTTGCTGAGAGAATATTTTCTCAGTAAATGTTAATATATATGGTCTGTTGAGTGATTCTAAAAATACTAAATTTCCTAAGTTTTCCAAACAAACATGCCTTTAGAACCTTTGAGCCTCCCATCTCATGCCCAAGGAAATTAGCTTATTTTGCTTCAGTTCCTGTTGAATTCTTGGTTTACTTCAGGTCTGCTCACCTGAGTTTTCCACCCCTCACATCTCCCACATTTAAACAGCCACACAGTCAGCAGTGGGCAGGGTGAGGGGATCTCCTACAGGCTGAGACACATTTTCAGCCCCACTAAAACAACATGTGGCCACTCACCTTCATCTCCTGGGCTTTTGAAGAACACCCCAGCAGATTTTTACCCACACATTCACTAATCTCCAAAGGCTCCTTTTAGCTGCAAAGTTGCCCTCTCTGTCTTGTCTTGGCATACATCTGCCTCACGGCAAATCCTGTTCCTTTTAGGAGAGATCCAGCTGCAAATTACCCTGACACATGGGAGTTCTCTGCTGGTGCCTCATTAGTGCAGCTCCAGCAATGACAGCAAAATCCCCCAACTTCTCACATAGGACATACTTAGATTGTATCATCATTCAAGGCAGGCTGCACCCATCTACAGAGAAGTTCCTTCATGGTGGAATTCTTTTTTTCAGGAGTGCCACAGACAGAGTTTTTGGGAGTATGAGCCAGCTAAAGCACAGCACCCATTTCCAGGGCCATTTGCTAGTGCTCAACAGCGTAAATCTGAGAGCATGGCTCTCATGGGAGCCAGCTGTTGGGTTTGCAGCTTGCTCAGAAAACATGGGGTTTTTTTCCTATGTTGCAACACATCTTTCTGTTTACAGGGCATCTCATACTGCAGAGAAGTATACATTAGAAATTAATGAAGCTGAGTTAAAATTACCAAAATAGCACTTCATATTTATAAATACTTATGTTCATTATGAATGTGTTATTTGTATATATAATCTCCTCCAGCTGAGGGAATATGGATATTTCTAAACTTTTTTATCTCATAGGGATTGCTGGTTTTAAGTTTTTTGCCACCTTCTCGCCTACAAAAAGTTATTTCCCTTTTTTAAGCAAGTCCATGCTTTATGAGCGTAAGGATAAGGCTCATGGACAACCTTGTATGATCTATGGGAACAAGGATCTAGAGACAGCTTGAAGGGAAGAGCCAGGGCTAAAAGGTAAGAATCAACCAGTAGGTGGATCAGCACTTGTGGGACTAAAGTAGCTCAGAGCCATGGAGGTGAAAGACCAATTAAATTGAAAGATTTATAAAGCCTACTTTTTCCAATGACCAATCATGACAATTGTCAGGTTCCTTTCCCAGCTGCAAGGACAGAGTACCAAATGCATACTCATAAACTTATTTATTTTTAATAATTTGAGACTTGAGTTTAGCTGGCAGGATAGAGAACTAGAGTTAGTAATACGTATCCCAAGAGCCAAACACCAGACCTGGCACCTGCCCTTCTCTGGTGCGTTGATGCCCTCTGTGAATTGCTTCTCATCCTTAGGTTTATGACTTTGGGGGTAAATTTCTTGCTGTGGGTGATCCCATCCCTGGTCATATAATGTGAATCCTTCTCCTAGACAATGTGGAAGAATGTCTGTCAGGGTGTAGAACCTTACCCTGCCACTGTTCTACCTTGCTGTAAGCCATGCCTTCAAAACAAAAGGATGTCACGTAGATTACTGTGGGCAAGGTAACACCATGCCTTTAAATGGTTCCCTTGTGCCTCAGAAAAGGAAGAAAGATACCCCTTATGCTCAGCTGACTAGGACCTCACTCAAGAAATAAACCTTTTAGGCATGAGAATGATCATGCTACAGTTTATATAGCTGAAAATAAAATCTGCTTAAATTCCTTTTGTTGGCATCTGCACTGTTAGCATCTCTTCTCTGTATCCTTTAGAAGTAGTTTTGTTAGAATACTGCAACACCTACCTTTGCACTGCTGTCTAATCAATGCTATGCATAGAACAACTAGTAAATATTTATGGTATTTAAAATTAAAAAAAAAAAGTTTGCTCTGGTTTTACCCAATTGTCTTACTGAATGATGGATTTCTCTGTCATGCTTTTGGGAAGAGGGCTTAGATTTGTATTTTTCATTTTTCATAAGAAAAAATTAGTCCAATGATGGTTAAGAAAAATTTTTACTGGAGATTCTGCTTCATAGAACAGTGACTGCTTTCAGATTTGTCGGACCTTGCTACTTTTCAAATGAAATTTGTAGTTATTTCAAATTGTAGTTATTTATGGACATTTAAAGAGACATGTTGAATGTGTTTTCAGGCTTGTGCATAACAATTTTATGGCACATAGGTAAAAATCTGTAATAAAAATGAAAGTCTTCTCATAGCTATGCCTGTCTTTCACTGTGCTGCTCAGTTCCTGAGCATCAACCACAGGGAGCAAACAAAGAACTCCTTAGGTTGTGTTTGATCTCCAGAATGAACTGGAGCAATCTGAACACTGGCCTGAACCAGGCAGCTGTCAGCAGCTCTACACATTGTGGCTAACACCATCCTACTCACTGCTCCTCAATCCCTTTTTGTAGTCAAAGATACCAGCTGTGAATCAGCTGCTGGGAAAGCTGTCCTAATCCATGGACATGCAACGTGGAATGAACTTCCATTAGAGGAACAAAATCATATTTTAGTATTCAGTTAAGTGTATTAAGTGATGCAGGAAAAATAAAACTAAAGTTGACTTTCAAAGCCAGTAAAAGATATTCCCTTGTTTTCTTTTCTGTTGCCCAGAAGGGTGATCTGCTTAATTCTGAAGACCCATAAGGCTTCATTAAAAAGTCATTAAAAATAACAATAATTAAAGAAAAGAAACCAAAGCACAAACCTGACTATTCCTCTAAAGTCTTCTTAGAGGTTTTCCTGTTTTATTTTTTTTCCTCCTCCGTATAGTACAAATGAAGACATGGGTATTTATAGTACAAAGTACAAATACGTATTTTCATATATGAAAGAATTCAAACATCTGAACCAACTTTAGTTTTTTAACTCTCATTTTGACAGTTTTGTGTTTCAGCTACATTTTACTTCTAGCATGGAAGTGTCAGGCATGGAAGAGAAAAGGAAAGCTTATCTCAAAAAAACCTTCTGTGGTATTTATTTGTCTTCTAAAACAGCAACGTCCAAAATAAGTGCTTATGATAGTCTTAAGAAAGAGCTACATAATTCTACAGGTCAGAGCATACAACAACTTTCTGGGGTGAAATTCTTGAAAAGAGTGTAACCAGTAATGTCAGGTCCAGTAATATGTAGTCTTGAAGCATGCAAAAAGATTTCCTGGACTGAAACTTCATTTGTGTAAAGTGTTAGTAGGTCAGTAAACTTCCAAACAAACTAGAAGGTTTTCCCACATCCTCTAGGCAATTTGGAAAGATATTCATATTCAGAGCAGTGTTTTAAGCCATGTCTGGAATAGGTATTAAAGGGAGTGATGTTTACCTGATTTTTATTATCATGGTTTGACACAGTTTTATCTTTGGTAGAAGATGTGTTTAAAAGGATAATTTAGTGTGACCAAAGCCGGTGAGGAGCTGTAGAAAATGCAGAGTTTCAGATCTTTGCAGCTGGCCACCTCCTGTGTTGCTGGTGTGATTCTTGGAACATGGTTCATGCTTTTGAAATCTGCCACCAACAGATCACACATTTGGAACCCTAGAAATGTGCAATACACACTTGTATCTCTCCAAGGAGGGACAAAAAACTAGAATTTGAAAACTTTTTAAAAAAGTACAACATATGAGAGAGAAAGCAATAAGCTGGGATGCCATAACCTGTGAGGCTCTGAATAAAAACTTGTGGGTTTTTTTAATCCAAGGATTTGTACTGTATTGTATTAGACATCTGGTTTTGGTGGCTGCTCAGGATTTATAAAGATCACCTGACATGAGTATTGCTTAGGCTGCATTTTTCATCACTAGAGCTATTAATGAAATGCTGGATGCTGATCACTCCAAACATTTGCAGCTTCAAAATTTGTTCAACAGCCCAAAATTAATGAAGAAAAATCCACAAAACTGGAGATGTTTCCAGATGTCTGAGTTTTGGTTGGGGGTTTTTTTTCGGATTAAAACCTGATTTTTAACTTCAGGAAGATACGTAGGCTTGAGAGAGACTGTGATATTGTATGCGTGGTTCTGCGAGAACAAAAACTAAATCTGAGTTTAGTGATTCAAAAAACCACTTTCATTCAGTCTGAGGGAAAAGTGTCATTACTCCTGAGCCTGTTTCCTCAACCAGGAGGGTTCATGTCCTTTGGTTATTGCTAAAACATTATGGGTCTCTCCAGTTTATTTACATTCTTGGTAAACAAAAGTGCAATTCAGCTGCAAAGTGCCTCTGCTGGGCTGAAATGTCACTGGTTGGAAACTTCTCTGTCTACCTCTGCTGTTATGGCTGCAGAGTCACTCATGTAATTTTGAGAACACCATGTAAAGGGCTTCTCACCAGCACTTGGTGTTTCCCTGGTGCCATGTCATTTCACAGCTGGAAGCTGGCAAATGTACTGTGATTTTAACAGGTGGACACCTGTGAGAAAAACCCTTTGCATTCATGGCTACAGTGTGAACTATAAAATTAAGAGAGTCACAGAACTGTCCAGCTGGCTGTCCAGAAAATTTGTGTTTAGAAGAAAAGACTGGGGCTACTTCGTAGACCTGCACAATATTTAAACATTTTCTTATTTTTCATGGTGCAAATCACAGAAATTCCATTGGTTTGCTGCTTGTTCAATCTCATCCAGCTTTATTCAGCAAGAACTAAAAGGGCTTTCATTCCTTAACTTTTATGTCTGGAGTATATGTAGCTTTTCTGCATCCTAATCTCTTATACCATTTTTGGTTAGACACACTTCCTGAACTGCTATAAGTGAAATCTGCTTTTGGCTTAAATAGCAGGTACAGTCACTAAAGAAATAAGGATAAAGTGTAGTCTTAGAGCACAGTGTCAGACCTGTTAATTGCTTGGCTTCAAGGCATATTGATTGACAATATTACTGCTCTGATTTCCAAATCAAGACAATCTCAAGAGGAGTCTATCATGGAGAGAACAGATTAACCAACAGTAAAGGCTGCAGCAAGGGCAGCCTCTATTTTTTTTACCTCAGGAAACCTTTTTCAGACTGTGATGAGGTGACCTCCCAGATCTTGTGAGAGAAGAAATTAAAGGTATATCCTAGCTTCCTGCTGTGTATCCACAACACCAGAATGGGCTGATGGGCCAAAGGTTAAAAACCTCCACTGAGCTGCAGGGCAGAGGAGCCCAGACTCTCTGGGATGCAGCCTTTTGCTGCTTCTTGGAAGAAGTCTGTCCATGAGGATAGCCAAAAGGAAAAAGGGATATTCATGCTGGCTGTCTCATCGCATACGCCAAAGTGGAAGATGGAGGTCTGTCAGTGGGTGCCAGATTGAAAAGCTGAGAGAAAGGGAACAGCCCGGTTTCCTGAGCAGGCTGTGACAGGGAGGGAGGTAGGTTACATTTTCATTTAAATGGCTGTTTTCATAGCAAATACCTGTTTCTGTAGCTGCTTCATACACCTTTAAAATATTTTTGACTACAGAACAGACTGGAAATGCTGTAGTTTTCAATTGCAGAAAACTAAGAAAAGATTTATTTTAAAACCCACCATATTTCACCTTTGTTACTGCTGTTTTGAATCTTACAGCAGAAGTTAATATGTTCCTAATAAGTCTCATGGTGGTACTGAAGTTTGTGAACCAAAGGAAGAGAGCTGAGTTATCATGGAGCCAATGACTCTGCTGATTGTCCAGAAACTTCTCACTGGGTATCTGTCTCATAACAGCCTAGTGGGTTACATCAACTTGGGGAAATGCTAGTACATCTCTCTTGTGGGCTAGAAGCAGAGAAAAAAAAAAGTATACACAGGGTTTGAGACTGTCCAGCTTTTAAAAACAAATTAGCCTGTTTTACTGTTGCAGAGCATGCACTCCATTCAGCTGGGGTGGAAATGCATCCTGATTGCATGTGAAAAAGGAAATTGCAGTGCCTGACCTTCACCTAAAGAAAGCAATCTCAGAAATCCATGCCCAGATCTGTGCCCTGGCTAATTTTTTTTTACATCTATGTGTCAGGATGCTGTGTTGAGGCATCCACAGAGCAGCAGTTTGACTCCAGAAATGCTAGAGAAGAAGTTCAGCACTGGGACAAGTTTTAAGAAAGTATGAGATTTCTGTGGATAATGCTGACATTGAGTAGTTGAAAATTTGGAGTGTGCTTGTCTATTTTATAGTCTAAGACACTTCTTTGGGACTCTGCTTCTTTCAAAAAGACACAGGTAATGTGGCAGCAGGAAGAGCATGTAAATGGCTCCTTGATGAGACAGCCCTTTAATGAAGCAAATACTCTGGCAGTCAAGTCAACTTCTTTCTACATCTGTTCCCTGTAACTACTGGGAGAAAACATTGTGTCAAGAAAGGAAGAGTAGAAAAGAGCATCTTGACATAGCAAAGGACACAGGCTGGGAAACAGAGGATGAGGCTTGTGAGAAAGAGGGCTATTGCCAGCACCAGCAAGAAGCTTTCCTACCATATGAAGCTAAAGCATAATACTGTTCTCTTAAGAATTAATCAGGGGAAAAAATGCTTCTGGTGAAATCACCAGAATTATTTAAATGCTAGAGGATCCCCTGGTCTTATTCAGTTGACAAATAGCTATATTTGTTATGAAAATTGTCATGCAGCTTTATGCTTTGAAAAAGGATTTTTTAAATGAGGTGGTTTAGCCTAGCCAGCTTAAATAGAGACCTGAAATATATGGCTGCGGCTCTATTCAGCAAGAACTCTTCTGTTTCTATATGGGTATCAGCCGTGCTCTGTTTCTGTGACATACCTGTCATGGGACAGCAAAACAGAGGTTTGTTTTGCACTTTTTGATGTATCAGTTTTATTCCACCAGATTAATACAGAGAAAATCTAAATTTACCCTTGTATATATATCACGTGAGGCTTTCAGTCAAACAGGACTGGTAAGAAACTCTTTGGAGCAGAACAGGTATTTCTGTCTTGCTTTATATTTTGCTGTGACCATGCAATCAGCCAAAGCAACTGGTACTTCTTCACTGCAGTCTTCTGCATGCAAGTTTATTTCCACACATCCATCCAGTCCTGACACATTTTGTTACAAATCCTTTGTAACCATTACAAAGCCTTTGTAACCATTCTAGACATCATTCTTCTCTATATGAAGGATAAGTATATAATATACTTGCATTCTTTAGTGCTCTTAATGGATCTGACTCCACTCCACACGACTTCACTTTGGAGACCTCACAGAGACTGAGCAAATTATACCTTTGATAAATGTCTTACATGAATCTGAAGAAGTAATTCAAAAATCAAGATATTGTTTTGATCTCTGTTCAGCAATAACAACTACACTGCAGGAATGAGAGCTTAGCAAGGCTCTGAGTGGGGGGATATACTCTAAACACAGACCTCTTCAGATGGTATCCTGGACTCTGCATCTGGTTCTGCAGGCTTAAAGGCCTAGTCTGGGGTTTCCTTTCTCTGAGCAGCAGAGGAGGGTCAAAGGAGAAGCTGCCTGTCACAACCTGTCTGACCAGCAGTCTGCAAGGTGCTCTGACAGCAGAACCATCATGTCATTAGCACTGCCATCTCTGCTTACTGGAGAGCTCTTGTAACTGTTCTGAACAATTCAGTGGGTCACACAGAAAAAAAAAAATCAAATCCCACAGTGATGCCTCTTGGGGTGAAAAGAAGAGATGGACAAGAGCATGAATTATTTATTTTTATGGCCCTGTGCAGAAGAAGAAGTGTTTTAGAACAGTTTCTTGAGGTTTATTCACTGCTTTGTACTTCTGGAACCTTTAAAAGGTTTTTGAACTGGATAAACCTTGAGTGCTCTGGGCACTGCCATTGTATGAGAGAATACAATAAACATTGCTGCTGCTATCTCATATATATATATATATATATATGTGCACATATACATAATGCAGGAATAAATAAAGATAGCAATAAATCCTGATGCATTTGTGTCACACTATGCAGGCAGGATGAATTGGTCACTCAGATGTTGTCTCACTCCTGAAATGCAGCCACCTCCAGGAAGGATCACAAATGTTGTCACACTGCAAAAAAATTTGAATCAGGAAAGGTAAAAATACTAGCTACAGCTGCCTCAGTCAGTGCATAAATTTATACTGTTGTAATAAATTTATCCATTAGAGTTTCTTGCTTAGAAAATTCAGGACCATATCTGATTTAAAAAAACAGTAAAATCAGTGCATGATTATCCCTCTTTTCTCAATCAATACAATCACCCCAGCAGTCTAGCTTATTCAAAAGCACTCATCATATCTGCTTTGTGTGAAGAAAGGCTCTTATCACCTCTTTGTGATTTTATAGCAGTGAGTATTTTTCTAATGCTGCTTCCACTGAGCTGTGGATCAGGGTCACACATGTGGCCAGAGAAAAACAAGCATAATCTACTATGTGTTTGTGAAACTGGAAACTTTGAAAGCCATGCTGCTTAGGTCTTACAGCAATACAGTGGGCCTTCCTAATAAATCACAGGCAAGCTGTGTATAACAGATCCTTGCATATGAACTTTCTCTTTCCCTTGGATAGCTCACTCCTGCTTTCTTCAAACCACTCCATTTACATCTGAACCTAAAGGATGTATTTCTGTCTCCTTCTCTGCTGTCAGGGGACTGCTCCTTCTTTATCTTTCCTTCTTTCTGGGGCTCTGTGTTGGTCTTTGCGTGACAGACTTACCAAGGAAAAAGGTACCCACTAGCAGAGCAGGATAGGAATGCATATATGCTGTTAGACATACATCCAGTCCTACTGCCAAAACTAGATTTGCCATCTACCTACGCTGTTACATTTCAATTCTTGGTAAACTACTTTTTTGTCAACTCTTAGTCATTTTTGCCTAGTCAGACATGACTGGTGCTTGAGTAAGAGCATCAGCTTTGTGTTGTGGACAGACAGCTCCCTGTAGCTTGAGCCTATTCATGCCTAATGTAAATCAAAACCAGTGTTTTTCATCTGATGGCTTAACTAAGATTCTGTAAGCATTCCCACTCTTCTCTGTCTTTTGGCTTGGCTGAGAGCAAGTCACTGAGAGCAGACTCAGTGCCTTCCTGCAAACCTGGGTGTAATCCAGGGGGCTCAATAAAGGTCCTGAGCAACCTGGTCTGATCTCACAGCTGATCCCACTTGGAGCAGGAGGCTGGACTGCAGACCTCCTGACTTCCTCTTTATCCCAAGTGATCATCACATGATCTTCTCTGTGATCTTGGTCTTATGGTTGTAGGATGCTGTGTGTCTGCACCAGCCAGTGTGGTTTTATCACTGCAATATTCGTAGTCCAGGGTAGAGTAACTTTCAGAAAAATAAGATATATGAGATATACTTTTGGTGAAGATTAAATGCACTCTAAAGTCTGCTCTGGGCTACTCAGACCCTGCTAGGAGGGCCCCTAAGTCTTGCAAGGACACTGGAGAGAGGAGAGGAATAATGCAGTTGCTTCAGCTGCTGTGATTTTTTCCTTCTTGTACTTTGAACCATCTCACTTGGTTCTCCTAGCTTGAAGGCAGATCTGTAAGAAGTCTCTAGAGAACTACTGGTATCTGAGTGATAGAGCCATCATGCTCACCTCAAAAGCAGCCTTAGTAAAATGGAACTGAAATTATGTCCAGACTGTCTCATGTCTCAGTTTCCTAAGAAGCAATTTCCCTCTTATTCACTTAACCCACCAGCTGTCTGAAATTTCATTAGCTCTGTGTCTTACAATCCTAGGATGTCCTGAGGGACTGTGGTGGTCAGGTCACCTGATGGTGGCTTCATCATCTTTGCTAATTTCAACTCAAGAGCCAGGACTGCTGATAAATATACTCTGTGTTAATCAGCAAGGCAAGTATTTTGCTTTCTTGCTTCTTCAGTTGCACACACTTTATGGTTGAATTCTGTTGAAAATTCCTTTTTTAAAGTAATGAAATAGCTCAAAAATATTCTCTGTGGTCACTTCTGAACAGCTTACTGCTACTGACATTATTTGAAAATAATGCTTCACCATATTTCAATATTGAATTTGCTCGTAACTGTCTCTAGTGTGAACTGAAAACTGCAGCCACCTTACATCTTGAGAGTGGCTTAGCCAACCTGAAATTTAAATCCAAGTAAGTAAATTCAGATTGAGTATCATTCTGGTGATATCATTGATTGCTTTCCCTGGAAAAAACAATTCCACACCACAGGTATTGACTAAGTAATTAGGGAGGGCAAAGAGATACAATAAGTGATAAAAAAAAGTATTTAAAAATAATTCCATAAAGTATTTTTTATACACACTCAGCACTGAATGGGAGTTTATCACTAGTTTTAAAAATTTTTCTTTCAAATGTTCGTGTTAATGAACATAGGGTTAAAATCAGTTTTCAGCAGAGCAGTTTTGCAGTTCTTCCCATGCAGTCTGTGACATGGAAAAAAAGTCATTTTCAAATAAGCCATTTCTTTCAGAGTGGCAGCCAGATACCTTAGTAATCCCATGGAATTACACCAAGAATGACTATTTGTTTTTTTATTATGAATTTAATATTGTTGAAATGCTTAGTTGACAAGTACATTTCCAACTACACGTGCAATGAAATCCTTTTTCATCAGCCTCTGCTTTGAGAGATCTAGGCACTGTAATACCATCTATTAGGATCTATGTGCTGTATCACTGAACATTATAGATAAACTTACAGATTTTCACCTAATGTTTGGAGGGCCGTAAAGAAGGAATAGAAATACAGAAAATGCCATAATCTCTTTAGTTCCTTTATGCACTTCATTTACTAAAAAACATAAAATGGATAGTAAAATATTTACTACTACTTTGCAGCTCTCAAATGGCAAAAATCAAATTGTCTAGTGTCTCACTTTTGCAGAAAAAAGACAGCTTCGAGCAGGCAGCCACTGAGAGAAATGGACTTTTTAACCAGTGTGCTTTGAGGACTAGCATAAATTTCTTACAGGTCCGTGCATCACTGGAATTGGGACTTACAGCATTTATGGTAAATCCAGAAAAGTCAAAAAATATGGGTGTTTTTGGTCAACTCAGGTAAGAGATTAAGTGAAATTTTTGAGAGCTGCAAATGATCCAATTGAAGCGATTTAAGAAAAAGTAAACAACAGAAAGTTTTAGCTAAGCACTTTGATTTTCTGTTGTAGCAGACAGCTCACCTATTGAGATGAACACTGGCTGCAGCCCAGATGGGGAATGGTAACCTTTAATTCTGTGTAACACAAAGTAAGTGTTTTACTAGCAGAGCTCTTGAACCTTATCAGAGTGACATTCCTGAGTGAGGTGTGTGTGTTTCGAGTTCCAATCAGAAACGTCTCCCAACCCTGCAGTTCCACAAAAAGAAAGACTCTAGTGGATTTTGGCTCATGTTATAATGTATCATAGTGAAAACATAAAACTACAGTCATCCATCTGAAAACCACGATTGAATAAACCTTAGAGTTTCCATCTTTCAGGTCATCCTTTTTCTAATTTCACCTCTACCTTACATGAACCAGTCTGTGCAGTTTAAGCTGTTTTCATTTCAACTGGATGATAAGCAAGTCCTGCCTTGATTTTAACATCCACCATCTCAATGCAGGGATAATCCTCTTTCCAGTGTAAATCATAATCTGAACATAGTTAACTCGTGCAATCTGTGTGGATTTTTTCATCCATTTGGTGACACTTGAAAATGACTTAATACAGACTTAAGCACATCCCATTATTCTACTATTTTGCAAATTGTTTTCTCTAGGCAGAAAATATTTTCTCAGTGTTTCAGAGAACTTACAAATTCTACATATCATATACTATCATATTTCATGTGTATTATATATTGTCCATCATCTTTTTGGCACTAGGTAATATATTCTTTAGGAAATGTAAATATACACATCCTGACATTTCATGTCTGGGATAATAGTCCAGTATTCTTATTCTGGAATCCAACTCCTTATTCATGGAAGTGTAGAAAACCACAAACAGAAATGAATTTGAAATTAACTTGGAACTGCCTGCAGAGTAAAAACAGGGAAAGGTTTTATTAATTTAAGCATTAATAAGACAAAGAATGGCAAAGAATTTTGTCTTTTTTTTCACTGAGGGAGAATAGTCTTCATAAGATGCACTGCCATCCCATTGTGTATTTGGCTAATTTTTGTACTAATTATTGAATGACCATCCTTTTAACTTGAGCACTTAGCCATGACAAATTAATGTGTCCTTGTAAGGAAAGAGAAGCAATGTCACTTTTTACCAACAGAAGGTTTTTCTCACCAAGGGGTTTCCATGCTAACACTGCCCATTTTTGGCACTTCCATTGCCAGCATTTCACTGATGGATCCCAGGGAATCCAGCTGTGACTCCCCATCTGTTGGTGACTGAGGTGGGGACCATGGCATGGCCACACCATGATGGTCTGATTCTTTCTGACTGGGAAGTCACCTTTACCAACCAAACAGATGCTGTAAAGGATGGAGAGTCCTAAATGCTTTTCCCGTGGTGAGAATTAGGCACCCAAATGAGGTGAGGATGTGTGGCTCAAAAGAAACCCTGGATCTTCATAGTTAAACACTTTCTTAAAAAAATTGCATCCACAGGGAGGACCCTGAACACTTGATGGCAATACAGCCTGAGGGTGAGACATTTTCTGTCCCTCATGTTCAAACCCTGATACTGTGCAAAGAAGTAAATCAGGCCTTACTGAGGCACAGGAAAGGCTGTCACAGCCTTAGGGATGCTTATTTCAGAACCGGGATTTGGTTCTAGTTCTGGCTTGTCAAACCAAGCACAAGATATTCTATTCTCATTTAAGAGCCTGCACCCAGGGCTGGTCTCTTCTTTCCTGCTGCCAGTCAGGAAACCACCCTGAAGTCTCATCCATAAAGTCTTGGTGCAGCTCCTTTTACTTAACACTGAAATTTCAATTTCCCTGGATGTGGTCAGGTTTTAGTCACCTCTCTGGAATACATACATTTATTTACATGGCACCTAAATCTCACTTTCTCACACTCTCAATCTGTTTTGAGCTTTGTTGATAGACACTTCAAGGTCACTTATGATTTTTACATATAATACAAAATCATTAGTTAATTTGTCCATAATGAAAATTAACATTTCTCTAAGAAATGCAGCTGCTGAGAGTGTGATCAGCAAAGGTGAACTTTTTAAGTTTTTCTCATTACTCTTGCAATTCTGAGAGCATGAATATGAGGTCATAGAAACTGCTATTCTATATGTTATAGCTGGCAGCTGTGGAGTGGCACAGTAGAGTTAGCAAATATCTCACAAAGGTTTATTGCTCTTTTATGAATTAGATGGTGGAAAGGAAAATGTGTGAAGAAATTTCATAGCTACTTTGGCTAACTGATGACTCTGTTGAAATTCCTTGACTTCATAATATCATGACAAATATATATATATATATATATCCACCTGTGCAAGAACAGATACTTCAAAACTGAAATCTTAACTGTTTTTTCAACTAAATCTTCTCCTTTCACATACTGACTAGATATGAATCCAAGAATTCCAGAAAAGCCTGAATTAAGACTATTCATTTTTTGTCATTTACTCGTGGCAAAGGCAGGTTTTTGGGTTTTGTGTTTTTACTAGATATTTTAATTTCACTGACATAAGAAGAAGGTTTGCCATTTATTCCATTGCAGCCATAGTTTCTAACCCATGTTTTGCTACATATATTGAATATTGCCAGATCTACATAACATACTTGGGTAGCTAATTCACTTCAAAAGGGTGTTTGAAATAAGCTGAGTCTGCGTTGAAGCAGGTGAAAAGTGCTCGTTCTTCTGTTTCAGGTCTGCATGGTGTGTTTTTGTTTGAGGGGTGGCAATGGACAGCCACAGAGGTACAGGAGTTGAAGGGTAGCATTTGTGTTGCTGCATTTACCTTTCCTGGCCTTCTCCCAGGGAAAGTTGCAGGAGCATTGGCAAACCAAGAAAGCCAAAGCTGAGACTCTCTTGCTGCAGTTGCCTGTTGGAGATTTGTCTGGGTCTTTCAGTTCCACCATGTGTTCAGCAATGTCTGACATGGCAGAGAGTCTGGAAAAAATGGGCATAGAAATATATCAAGATCTACTTTCTATTGATGCAAATGAGATATTAAATTGAGACAACTGCAAAAAGTGTGTCATATTGGAAACAGGATCAGTGATGCTTTGTGTTATACTCCCTGTGGAAACAGGATATTTACTTTTAAATTAGTTTCCTATTATCAACCTGTTAAGAAATCCAAAGCTCATGAAATAGTATAGCAGGAGGCAATTGCTTAAAATGAAAAAAAAAAAAAGCCAAATTGCTTATTTATCATTTATCAGCCTCTCTCAGCTGTCAATCTAATTTTCCTGCCTTCACTGATCATATTTTTGCTGTCTGTTCCTTAACAGATTTTGTTTTGATTGCTTCTGTTCAGATTCTGTCTGTCATCTCAGTCTCTAAGCAGACCATATGTTAGCTTGACCCACTACCAAAAAAACTCCTGTCTGAGTTCACTTGAGAAGTTACTCTTGCTATTATTTGAAGATTTATTAATTTTTCAATGGCATCTGGCTCTTTAACACCTGCCCCGAAGTCTGCTTCTGTATTTTTCACTGCTGGCAAAGAAAGAAACAAAGACAATAATTTCTGCCTTCAAATATATTCAGAAATAACAACTCTTTCAGCCTTTCATCCTACTATAAAATGGATAATAACAAAACAGCATCTTTGTGCTGCTAAATTGCATTCTATCTGAGATACACAATGGGAAAATAGTATTATTGCCATTTTGCTGTTTCAGAAGTTGAGCCACAAATGAACAGTCTGATCCAACTGGGCCCTAGTAAAAGGGTGGTGGTTTGTAATGGAGACTGCTCCCAAGCTTATAATTGATGTTGGTAAACAATTAAACTTTCTCCTTAGTCTTTGAGGCTGCAGAAGTCACTCAGAGAGAAAGCACAGCCAGCCTTTGGACTCTGCCCTCTCTGGCACTCTTGCCACTGCTGGTAGAACTCACTAATTCCTTTGCATCTCCTGCAAAAGCAAGAGAGGAGGTTCTGAAGAAGGTTTGGAGATCCCATTGCTGGCTATTTCTAGTGCTGGCCTCGAGTGGAGTGAAGAATGCCTTTCCAGCTGCCAGGACAATGACAGGTCTGTTCACTCTCACTGAATGCAAGAGTCACCCAGGAACGAGTCTGTAAACTGTGGGATGCAACTTCCTTTCTGCTGCTTTGCAGTGTCCTAAGATTTGTGGTTTTAGTTATTCAGTGTTTTCCTGACAAACCCCTCAAGGCTTGCATCTGAACCTTGTCTGTGCAAGAAAACAAGACCTATAGAGTTTGTGCCCAAATTTGTTTTCTTTGTAATGAATTGTCCATCTTCTGTCTTTCATTCCCCGCTGAAACCCTTCTAAATATTATGTTGTATTGAGCTTAGCCCCTCAAATCAGAGTGATATATGGGAATCATAAATGCTGGAAGATACTGATGGGAATGCACTGAAGAGAGCCTTGGGCAGGCAGAGGAGAAAGCTGTGCTAGATATAGATAGTTATTTTTTGAATAATGCAGAGATGTAACTTGAAAATTCATTCTCCATGTAGTGTTGATCTGGAGATAAATCAGACCATCTTTATTGATCAGCGTTCAATAATCATTCCTATATTTTTACTTGACTTTATAATTCCTACCTGTTCCCTTCAACTAGTCAAATGATAAGGAGCGCATTTTCTAAATAGTTGTGTTGTTTGTGTTATCTCTCCACTCACTCAGAACTATAACAGGATGTTTATCTATTGAAAAAAAACCTGTTTCTCATTTACTCTGCAAAGCACTCCACTGCCTTCACAGTAACTGTAGCTGCAATTATCATTGTTGGCATCCAGAGATAGTGATTTTTCTATTTACACTCCATGCCTGGCCCCTGTGAAGTTTAATAAATGAAGTCAGGAGTTACATTATAATTTGATAGACTCATCACCTGATAGTAGATACTGAAATATGCAATAAATAAAGGTCCTAGAGCGAAGAAAAATGATTTAAAAAAATAAGTGTTTTTTCAGAGGAATCACATTTTTTCTGTTATCCTATGTGAATAAATTTATTTACAGTTTTTCTGTCTTTTTTTTTTTTTATATTTCCTTTCTTCTACATTTTATGAGAAGTCACCTTCAGGAATTCATCGAAGCAAAATTTAACTCAGGATGTAGGACACAAAGAAAAATAAACATAATAGGAAGAATTGTTTAGCATTTTGCTGAGGTCTTCACTGGCAGTAGCTGGGTAGGGTTTGTGGTCTGTAGAGACAGATTAATTCAAAGCATACATCCAGCAACCTACACTAGCAGGGCTGTTGTGGTGCTCCCTTGGTGGGCCTTAAAACCAACCTCTCCACAGTGCTGGAAACAGCCCAGCCAGCTTAAGACAAAAGTCTCAGCCTTAACGGCACACAAAACCAGATCCTCTGGAGACAACAAAGTCTTCATAGTGGACAAGCCCTTTCTGTTGAGAAATCAACAGAAAAGAATCTCATTTCAGTACAGGGCTGAAGATAGGCTGAATATTACAAATGATGCCACGTGTTTTCCTTAATGGGTTTCTTCTTTTAGCCAGACAGTAAACACTATCATGACTAGCAGTGTTTGCCTGGTAATAAGTGCTGAGCATAAGCTCAAATAGTCTATTCACCACTAGGCAAAGATAAATACCACCTACACACATGTGTGTTTTTCCTGGTAGTCATTTCATTGTATTTTTCAAGTAGACAAGTAACAAAGTCATTGAAAGAGTTTTGCTCACTCATTGTGCTTTAGGTTCTCTGTGCAGGAAAATACCAGTTCTGATCCCTGCAGGGTATTAATGAGGAATGGACATAGGCTAGATGGAAACTGGTGAAAAAAATGTTGATCTGTTTTACTCTGAGCAACTGTAATGGCCCCTGCAAGAAGCAAAAGCACACACATTTAGAAGAAGTATTATGTACATGCACTGCTGTTATTAAAGCCACTAATAATGAGAAAGCATGGAAAATGTTTGTGTAGCTTAACTCAGGATAGTCTTGTCATAGCTGCTTGAACTTTACCCTCTGTAACAGATGTTATATCTTCTGGAGGTTCCTGGGTTGCTTGGCAAGACCTTCACAAAATTTTAATTTGTGGAGAAACATGGACGGATGTGTGTCCTTCCTCTCAACCACCCCAACACCAAGAAGACAGTTGGGGTGAACGTGAATTTGTATTTAATGTGATTTCTGCTCCTTCCCTTTTGAGACTTTATGTTTGTTTTACTTCTTCATGCTGTTAAGCGTATCAAATCCTTTCTTCTGCATCACAGTGAGCACTTATGCAGTATTTTGCTCATTGTTACTTCAGTCACAGGCAGCAGCAGCCCCTGCCTGAGAACAGGGGGCTTGGTTTTGGACCTGGGACCTTTTCTGCTGCAGGTGCTTCAGTTGGACAAGCTTTGCTTCTTTACTGCTCTCAGAATAAACTACAACTCCGGGCTTAAGCCAAAAATGATTGCTATAAACTGAATGTTCATTGGCTTGGGAGGACTCAAAGGCCTTGATTAAACCATAAATCCTAGGAAAAATAGTATCCCTTTTCCAAACAGCACACTCAGAGATGGCCCCAAGACCATCTTTGCATTTGAGGCTAATAATAAATGAAACAGTGATTGCCTGACCACCTAGTTTGTTCTTATTCTTAAAGGCATTTAGGCACCTGCCCTGCTAATTCTCAGTTACCCTTCCTTCTCCCTTCGTACCTAAACAATGCACCAGATGACAGTGACTACAAACATGGCCCATAATATAAATCTACATAAAATATTCATATTTATAGATAATATGTATATGAATATATAAAGTTATAAAATAAAAGTAAATATTAAAATGGTCCTGCTAGCATGGGCTTATCACAGCAATTTCCAATCTGTGAACTATCTCTGCTTTCATTTTTCTCTTTAATGAAATAGAAATAAAAGGTGGAAAGGCTCAGAAAATAAATAAACAACATTCAAATTCAATGACCTGTGAAAAAATAAAATCTATCTAAGTTTAGGTAATATGAACTCAAAATACATTGCAGTAATAATAATAATAACAGCAATAATATGATCTAAGTCAAAATGTTCACAGCCAGATTTTGACAGAGCAAATTGTTGCTTCAAATAAATGACTTTTTTTTAATTTTTTTTTGCTCATGTGAAATCATGGTACAGTATCTTGTGGTCACTAAATGACTGTTAAACATGTTTCTGTTTCAAATAGGGTAGGCTGTGTATTTTATTAAAGGGAACTGGGCTGTTAAGAAGAAGCAGTATAATTCTGAACAGTGGTCATACTGAATATTGTCAAAGTCACCAAAAACCTACAAGAGCCAGTTGTTTTTCTTACACAAGTCTGTTCTTTTTTCTTTTATGAGTTTTGGATCAAGTCCATTTTGAAACATTGTCTACTGACACCTCGCTGTTCCAGAGACAAATGGGCTTGCTGATGAAACAGTAATTTTCTGCCTTTGAACTGAAACTTATACATTATGGATGATCTGATTGAAAATTTTAACATGAAATCCTAGTCGGTTTTATATCAATACTAAAACTGCCATTACACTCAATAGGGTTAAAATTTCTGTCTGGATCTTTGAGGGAAGTTTGGATCAGATTAGAATGTTAAATCTACCCCATTCTAAAAACAGATAGGAAAAAAGCCGAGAAGACACATGCCAGGAAATTCAAAGTTAACATAACTTTGATGCTTAACTCATCTTGGGAACCTTTATTTTTAGAACCATCCAAGATAAGAAAAAGATGGTGCCTGTTGAGCCTTAACAGGTTTTGTCATTTTGCATTGCAAAGCAGCTTAGATCCTAGGATTTATATTATCTGTGAATATCAGTTCCAGGTTTCAAATTCTAAATACTATAGAGCAAGAAAAGCTGCTGAAATATCACCTGTCTTTATGGTGCTGAAACATGCCAGTGATTTTCTGATATGTCAAAAACTACTCAAACAATACACCAAATCCTAATCAACAGAACTCATCAGAGTTATTATTTTATTGCTGTCTACATCAGCTTGTTTTCATAACACAGGCATTTCACTTTATGCAGGAACAGATGTATTTGTGACTATTTGCACTGAAATATCCAAACATTACAGTAAAGCAGCAATTTACAGTTGGCTGACTGTGTCTCATCTTTAGTAGACAATTAGTGAACAATGAAAAACTCATTATCTTCTTATTTCATTACAGCCAGGGAAGCAAACAATTAAATTTGGTGGTTTAAAGGACATACAAACAAACAAAAAACATCTTGACTTCCCAGAAAGAATAGTGCAAATAATTCCATCAACAGCACTTGAGTGAAATTCATCAAAGGGGTGTGTTCCAAAATAGAGTTCACCTTAAATGCTTTCCTTTAACTTTCATTTTTAGAGAAAGATAGAGAAAAAACTTATACATTCACCATCATCAAGATATTTATATTATATAAGGAGGTAATATATATGTAAAATACACATGTCTTTGTAACATATCTAGGAATCTAGGCATCTTTGAGTTGCTTTAAAATATAATTATTTTCTTTTGGCCTTTCACACTTGGTTAGTGTTTGATCTTGACTATAAAGCATGGATCATAGTTTCTGTCTCAGAATCTCTAAATGTTGCTGATATATATTGGCCAAAAAAATGACCAAATGTTGCCTGAATCTCAAAAAACTCACATATACCAAAGTTTTCATATTGCAGAATTTCATGAAGATTAATTTTAGCATGGAAGTTTAACCAATTTTAACAGTTCTGAAATAAGCAATTTCTCATATTTACTGTTTTTTTCCACTCATGCTTATGTTGCCAAAAAGAAAGAAATGTAAAAGCCAGCTCATGAAATGAGCTGAAATCGTGAAATGTAGACATGCCATGTATTAGTACACAGAAGTCAGTTCTGTCTTTTCCTTCTATCTCTAGTAGTCATTTCCAGTGATCGTTATGTCCATCTTTCCACTGATAAAAATCAAACATCTAATATTCACTGTCAGTATCTAGACATTCATATTTTGCTTTTGAAATACAGCAACTGAGATGGTTCACAGATTCAGAGGTTAATCTGCACCAGCTCTTTATCAAATCTCAGTACCCTGTTCTTCACACTTTCTTATATGTCTTAGCTAGTGTAGCTGGAATTTAGAATCCACATGGTGGACAAGGGTTCTCATGCAATTTTGTCAAAATTGAATTTCACTAAGCTATCTGGAATGTCTTCATCCCCCCCCCCCCCCCCTTTATTTTTTTTCCTGTCTCATCTGGAAAAAAAAAAAAAGAGAAAAAATACTGATTATTTCACAGGTTTCCTACAGCTCAGAATCTTCTGTAGTATATTGAACAATACATGTCCCAAAGTCCTGATTTGTTGAAGGTTGTTTGATGCCACTGAAGCTACTTATATTGAACAGAGGCAAAAGGTACAAAGTTTCTGCAGTTTGCAACACTGGCATAGAACTTCACTCTATGACTCAGGATGGTACAGAGAAAAGGATGTTCAAAAGCAAAAGGAGTTGTCAGTTCACTTCATGCTGATGTTCAGAAAGAATCAAGAAGGTTGTAGGGATCCAAGTTCCTTTACTTCTCCCTTCACATCCTATATCATTCTTCAGTTTTTTATTTCACCACTTAATATTGACTGGTCCTGCTCCCTTGTTGCCCTTCAGCCATGAACATTCTCTTTTAAGAAGTTAATTCTATTATTTGAGGACACTTGCTTGTGGGTGGACATCTTGCTAGTATTTTCTTAGGCCAAAGATGATGCAGGATCTTTTAATTGCATTTTATCCTTCTCCCTCACTTGTCCCTTATTCTCATAACATCAGCAGCAAAGACTGAATGTTAAATTTTGTTATGTAATTTGTATTTAATATTCAGCCTGACTAACTATAAAAAAAAATCACATCAAAAATCACAACCACTTAGGGGTTATAAAGCAGTAAATTCTTGGGTGAAAGGAGATAAAGAAGGGTATAAGGTGTTTATACTGAATCCCACAGCAAAAGTTCTTTACTGCATAAAATGAACATGTCTAGGTGAAGACCTAAGAAAAAAATGAAGGCAAGCATCTAATTTCATCTACTTTTCCCCATGGTAATCAGAGGAGAGAACTAGCATTGGGAAGGTCTCAATGGATAAATCTTCCTCTGCCAGGGCCTATGGATATTGAGGGAAGACAGACAATCCTTTCTGTGCCACAGGGTTAGACTGAGAATGGCCGATCAGCTTCAACTGTGTGCCCAGCGCTCTGGTAACAGTAGGTGAGGTGAATCCTTGGTGATGAAAGAGCAAGTACAAATTTAGGAGGATATTTAGGAGGATACACCATGACTCCACCCCATCTGGAAAAAAAGCAGATCGTTGCACAGGGTAGTTTTTTGATAACACTTATATCAGATTTACATGGTACTGAGGAGAAACAGGTCAGATGAACTCGTGAGATCTCTCCTTTATCTCTGGACTCCAGGCTTTTATTTTGTTTGTTTTGAAGACAGATACAAACATCAGAGCACAAGCTAATGAAAATTGAACTGATTAGAGCTGTTCAAAATCCCTGTTCTGTGGGAAAGGTTGATATTCTGACATATGTTTTCTTTGCTAAATGGGATGAAAATGGTTTAAATATCAGCAATTTTCAGGGTAATATTTCTTCAGGAATGCTGCAATGAAGAAAAAATATTTCATTTTGAAATAGCTATATTTTTAACATTTCAAAACAACATTTGAAGCATTTTCTCTTAGTCTCAGGTTTTAACGCTTAAGACATATTTTTGTGCATATATATATATATATATATATGCATATGTATATTTAATGTCGACTGTTTCGTTTTAGAAAATAATTTCCAAAGTTCCTGCATTTTTCCAGAAAACTTCTTTGGTCACTGCATTTGGTCTTTGGTCAGTCACAGTAACAGCATCCCATGTCCTAAAGGACATATGGACTGTCCAGTCCCATGATAGAAAGAGAGCTGCTTAGAACAGAAATCTACAGGAAAAAAGTCACAGTTTGGTTGTGAAGTCCTTCTTCATAGTAACTATATATCACCATCTTTCATTTGCTGACATAGGACGGGGAATAATCCAATCAGTATCTCACATGAAAACTTGCTAGAAATTATCACTGATAACAAAACAAATGCAAGTAGCAATTTTGTTCATACTGTGTGCTCCTAGCACTTTCTTGGTTCCTTATACTAAAATAAACAGTTTTTTACTTCAATATAGAGGTACAGATATATTTATCTGCATGTGAACTCAAAAAATGCTTCTAAATCTTAAATATAATCCAGTGTTTAAAAACCCCAATGTACATAGAGACAATTATTAAGACAATAATGTTTTTTTAAATAGTTTAAAGCAAGTCTTTCGAGTGTTACTTGTGAGAGGAGGAAGTTTTATAGGTCTCTGTGGTAGCAATAGGTACAAGTTGAGGCTGAAATACCCCAATATGCACATATGCAGTTTATCAAATAGTGGCAACTTCTCAGAATTAATTTATTAGCTGTGCTCTGAGACACAAAATTCATATTTTGTTTTACAAGTGGTGATGTAGCTTTTTGAAATGATCAAGAATATTGTTTCTAGATTTCTGTTGAAAACTCCTCTCTTAAGCTAAATCCTCGTGTGAATGTATAAGAAACTGCCAAAGTAAAACTTTGGAAAACATTTAGGATATTAATAGAAGTTAAGGATGCACTTTCATAATAAGTATTTTCAGGGTCTGAAATCGTTGCATCACTATTATTTTTACTTGCTTGGGTTTAAAGAACACAGAAAATACTTTTTAAGCTTCCTGGCTTTATGTCTGCCTTGTTTATTTGGAGCCTGCAAATAGTATATGCAGTTTCTGGCTCTTTTTAATACCTAGGACCCCAATGACCCCCTTGGCTCAGGCCACTGGCTGCAAATGCAAAAGAATGTCATTAAAAATACAGCAGGAAATCAATTTGGTGACTTTACATTGCTTCATAATGGGCATTTTTTCCTCTAACTGTGGATTATGCCAGGATGTTTCTGAACAAAAGAACATCCTGTGAAACCCAAATTGTAACTGATCCAAAGCCCATAAATGGCAATTTTAAAAAGTTACTGTTTTTATTGAGTTTTTAACTCACACCTCCATTCTTCAATCCTCATAAGTACATTAGTTTGGGATTTGTTTTATTTAAGTTGCAATTTGTATTTCAAATGTATTAATTTGAAACAAATAGCCAACAAATTTTAGTATCAGAAAATAGTTCTACATAGTAAGGTATGCAGATTTTAAATTACTATAGTGAGTTGCCAATTTATTTTGGTCATGAGAAGGCAGGCTCTTATTGCCTCTCCTCAAAAGAAAGTATTAACCTGCATTACGACATTGTAAAGAAAGCCTCATGAAGTAACATCATGTACAATTTTTCAGATATTTTTATTTCAGAGGAAATATATGTATAAATTCAGAATGGATTTATTGGGTACACGTTTGCTCCATCACACCATTTCAGCATCCAGCTCTTACTGGAGAATTAAGAGGGCATAAATAGCATGGCAGACATCTCTGTTGTTGGACAGACCTAAAGAGTTTGCAGTGACTCTCTGTGCCTCAAAGGTTCAAGGCACTCATTCAAAAGAACAAAAAAATTACAACAGATATAATCACAAGTTTTTCTGATTTGTGGAAATGTGTTTTGTCAGGAACCTCTGCTTAATAATGTTCAGATTCTTCACAATATTTGGATGTTAATCAAGAGCGCATTGCCAAAATAAATAGGCATTTTCTTGCTTTATCACTCTGATTCTACAAAAAATAAGAATAGTCAAAGCATAAAAAATAATTTCCTGTATTATTTCCTTGACATTGATTTGCTAAGAGTTGAATAAGAGTACACTAGATCTCTAAGAAACGTAATTTTGTTGAAAGAACATGAAGACAATAAGAAAAATTCCTTCAATAACTGCTGGGAACTTAGGAGAAAACAGAGGCCTGTACATTTTAGGACTGAAAGTCCTTCTGATATGATTGTGCAGTTGAGCTGTCAGTCACAGGTTGGGACTGTCCTATCCCATTCCACAGTAAATGGTCTGTGAGTGCCCTTCCAGCACTCACATGGATCAGGTGCAATGTGAAAACTGTTTTTTTGCTAACTACACCACTCATCCAAAGCAGCATCCTCCCTTTGTTTAAGCAGCCAAGCTTAAACAAATCAAGGACCAGATGCTTCTCACTCATCTGCAGTGAAGTCACCTGTGCTTTCCTAAAATCAAAGGAAGAAGATTTGCTCCAAAGATGGATACACCTTGCCAAGGAAATCCACTTGAAGTGGAGGACAGTACTGCAATTTTGTGCAAGGACAATGATTTTTTGTTTAGCTCAAAGAAAAGTTATCCCTTAATAAGATCAATGATGAACAAGATTAATCATACATGTATATACATACTTGAAATCCAGGGATCCAGGCTGAGACTTCTTTCTGCAGACATTATACAGGTACTGGAACATAAGCCTCATGTCTGACAGTGTTAGGATGGAGGTTACTGCGTTTTCACCACTGCACGGAAATAAGGGTTTTACAGGGTTTTGTTTACACAAAGTGTCTTAGCTGTGAGCCCTGCAGACCAAAGCCCGTTCCTCAGCGGAGGAGATGCTTCACACAGCCTGTGTTGGTGAAATGCTCCCTCTTCTGCTGGGTCAGCTGTGTCAGGAATAGACTTCTTTGCCTGTGGGAGTGGTCCCTCAGCATCAGCCTCTGCACAGAATCAAGGGCTTAGTGCAGGAGCTGTGCTGGGGCTTTCCTCTGAGACCAGGGTCAAAAGTCGCTGCTTAGTATTGTTACAAGCAGATTTGGGGTGTGAACAATGTGAGAAAGATTGTAGAAAAATCTAAATAAAGTATCTTAGTTAACGCCATAGATTGAAAAAGGCTAGCCACAAAAATTAATTTCTTTCTTTTTCTGAGTGTATAGAGATAGTACCTCTGAAATACCATGTGTAGGAATGCCACAGAAATAACTGTGTGCCTTTGGTTGCTTGCATATAAGCAAGAATTTCAGATTTTATTTTATGTTATTTGCTATTTTTTCTCTTGTTTTAACTTTTTTAATATTCATTTTCATACCAAAATAAAAGGATAAATGAACTGAAGAAGATAACACAGAGTAGAAATGGGAATTCTATTTTTTTTATTTTGTAACACATTTTAGTTTTGTCTGTAGCGCTTTAGCTCTCACGTAAGCAGATATTTCTAATCATCTCTGCAATCTCAGTTGTGGTCTGGGAGTCAAACAAACCAGGAGAAATAATAAGAAACCACAATCCAGCACCAAGCAAACAAGGACTATACATGTAATTCTCTTACCAATCACCAGTGCAAGCACACAAGCACATATACAGAGAAGCACTGCCACTCTCTCTGCTGTAAATCCAGGGTTTCTGTGATACAATCCTATTTTATAATGATAGCCATTTCCCTTCCCCATGGATTCTGGCAATTGCAGCATTCCTGCCCTGGGTTGCTGATAGCAGTGGATAGACTGGTTCAGATGAAATTAGAACTGATCTAAATTTTCACCCCAGGCTTGAAATGCATTGTTATCCATAGCTGGAAAAAATTATTATATTTTCTTTCTTTTCTATATTTCCAAGTGGTTTAAAAAAACCCCAAACAAAGAACAAAAGAACAGCAAAACAAGAGCACCCAAAAATCACAAAAAAACCCCAGCAAAAACCCAAAAACTACAAACAAAAACCAACCAACTAAACAAAACCCCACAAAACCAAAACCAAACAAAATAAAAACCACAAACAAACAAACAAACAAAAAACCCAAACAAAACCCCAAAACCAGCAAACACTGAAAACCTCAGAAGGGATCAAGCAAGTAAAAAAATGCCAGATTTCCAAGATTTCACAGGTTTAATCTGAAGACATTTTTACAGGGACATTCAGAACAGGACTCACCTATCTCTGTTTGGAGGATAAAGTTATTTTTAAATGAATGAATTTGTAAATATTTTTTTCAAACAATAAAATCTTTAGCAGTCAGTTTTCTAGTAGCTGATAAGTTTTGCATTAGGTGTTTCTGGAAATCCAAAGACTGTCTCTAGAAGCAAAATAATTGAGAATCCAGCTGTTCCAATATAGGATCTGAAAGCTATATTTTGCAAAAATGCTTATTGTCAGCTGTTATGTACCTATTTTTAGAACTGAACATTGCTACCAAAGGTGGTTCTCATTCCCAACATTCTTCTGCCTAAGGGTATGCTCATTCCACATTCCCAAGGTATGTTTGCAGCTCAGGTAGTTATATTTGCTTTAGATCTAATTTAGCAAGTGCAGGTAGGAAAAAAATGAAAGAAGTGCACAGAGCCTGAAAGTCAGCACTGGGATTCTGGGTACTTTCTTGGCTTGCTACCACCCCACACCCCATTGCTGCATTGTCATGGCTACTGCTGCAAAGTAAATGACGAAACCTTAAGTGTCTTGTAAGTGCAACTCTGAACTGCAGAGCAGGTGACACCCACTTCTCTCCCTCCCTGACAGAGCCTATGAGTGATGGTGTTCCTCTGTTGCCATCAGAATCAGAGATTTGCAGTTGTGGGTGGACTGAATAGCCAAGAAACCCACCCAAAATATATTATTTCATAATATTTCAAAGCACCAACTCGAGCCATAGGGCATCAAAATATCCAGACAGAGGCTGAAATGTGAAAAGCTGCAGTTTCTTCCTGAATGAGTGGCACTGATGGACAGATCACATAATGACTTTTCTCTTTAGCTGTGGTTTTAAAGAATAGTTTCTCAAAGTCAAGCAAGGAGCAGTGATCTTGCCTAAGGATGTGAAAATGATATTGGATCCAAGATCTTTTCCCTAAAAATAGCTGCAGAGAGCACCAGCAAGAGAAGAGCTTGAGAGGGAAGGGGAATTTAACATTTGTTCTGCATCCTCCCATTTCCTCTCCTCTTCTGTTAAGTGGATATCCTTTCCTGAACTTGGTACTTTGAAGCTTATTTCAGGAACTGCTCTGCTTTTGATAGGGAGAGCTGAGAGCCCAGTACTGTCAGGAAGGTTTCCTCCCACACACTATTAACAGATGTTGGTTCCTGTCTTTGCACTCAGAGGTGCACATGATGGCCATAGAGCTCAGGTTCTGGCTCAGCACTTTTATTATACCATGGTGCTGCTAAAAGCTCTGTGAGGCACCACTGGAAATACAGAGATCTCACTTTTCCATTTCTCCCTTCATGTTCCCAGGCCAAAATGATCAAGCAGGCCAGGATTTTCCTGAAGGCCAGGAGACTTTTCCTCTGAAAGCCACTAGATGACCCAGAGCTAATTCCTGACTCTTCTTTCTCATGCTTCATGGCTCACTATTGTTAATTTAGATGGCTGCATTTCAAAAGCATTAGTTAGTTCTTGATTATGTTTCATTCCTGGGGCAGAGCCACAGCTCGTGGTTAGTTAAGACCTGAAAGCACTGCTCTAATTAGCAATTCCAGCTGTGCAGAAGGGTGCTTTCCTAGGCATGGAGGGAGGCAGATGGCTTTTGTGGAGAGAGATGTGACGTGTTCTTCCAGAGGCAAAAGCTTGTATTAAGTACCTTTTAAAATGAAGTGTCTCCTTCTCTGCAGATTCCTCCCTCTTTTCATGCACTGCCAGGTGCTCTTCTGTGCTTCAGTGCTGAGTCACGCAGCCTCTGCCTACTCCAGAGTGCCAAGTGTCACCATCTGACAAAATGACGCATCGCAGTTGGACTGAAGATGTCTCCAGTCTTTTGGAGAAACATAAGAGATGGGAATTTTATATCCCAGCCTGGTATTTATAATTCTAACTCGACTCCTAAGAAAAGGGAAATGCCTGCCTCTAAAACTCTGGCTTTCCTGAGGTGTTACTGGAAATGTGAGTATAGCTGAGTGGAAAAGAAGGATGTTTTCTCTGTTAGTCATTGACTTAGGAAATCTGCATTGTATTCCTGTCTGGAATCAAGCCCCTAGTGTTACCCTAGGCAAGTCATTCAGCCTCTCAGTGGGTCTGCTCCATGTCTGTGAAATGGCTTCCCAAATATATCCTGTCTTTTTAGTCTGTTTTGGCTATTTACACTGACAGCCCCTCAGTAGGAAGCCAGGTTATGGCTTATTATTAGCTCAGCACCTCGCCCAGCTGACCATTTTTTTCTTGCTTCTATCCACTACTGCAGCATAAAGCAATAATTATGTGCCTGTTCCAAAGCTGTATTAAAATGGTGTCTTAAAAAATGAGTACTTTAAGTGCTCCTTGAGGATTAAAGCATGCTCCTTTGTGGAAACACATTAAGATGCTGCCTTAAGAGTATCTTTTATTCCTAGAAGACTGCTGTTTTCTTTCACACAGAGAATGAAATGAGCTTAGAGAATGACCCACCTGATCAATAGTTTTTCCAGCCATTGAATCACTGGATGTTGATTTTGTCTTTTATTTTCTTCTCTCCTTATCCCCCCTCCCCAAAATCTAACCTGAGCTTGCAAAAAATGATCTCTTTGTACAATTACAATGTTCTGGGGAAGTCTTCAGCAAAACATTAAATTCCTCAAAAAAACATGGATTAAATAATTTAAGCATTATACTCCTTAGCATCAGAGGAGGCAAAACTAATTTCCATATAAGAGAGAGCTTATGGTATAATGAGAGCTACAGAGCAAGTCCTTCTGCAGTGGGGCAATAAGGTATGAATAGGTGCTCTTTTATGGGATTTTCAGCATCCAGCTTTTACAGAAGCTGGGTGCACAGCCTTTTATGGAAATGAAATATCCTGCTTAGGAGTATAAAAACTAAGCCACTTTTGCTTTAGCTGTGATGTGGTTTCTTATGAGAATTTACATCTTTCTTTACAGGTCACTTGTACTCTTAGCATATCATACTCTGCTTCCTAGTCTCAATTTTGAGAAACACAGGAAGACATTATTTTATGTTATATGCTTCAATCTCTCATTTTATCCCTGCTTTGCTGAAGGAAGGATTCGTAGATGATATCACTGATTTCTGGAACCCTCCATTTAACTGAATAGAAAGTTTTTTTCTTTAAATCATGTTATCAGTCTCTGTATACTAACATGGATTGTGATTACCCTTACTTAACACTTTGGAGATTTTTGACCTCATAACAATTTTGATTTTTTTGGTTTATTTCATTTAATTTATTTAGTTTATATTTTCCATCTAATGAAGATTGAAGAGCACTATTAGTGTGAATACTGGAGTTTTTCTCTTTCCCTCCTCATTCATCCAAGCAGTCGTCTCATCTTTTGATAACCTTAGTAAGTAAAAGTCCAAAACATTTATAATCATCCTCTCCTTCCTCTATCTGTTATTTTACTCCTTGCATATGCCTTTTCTTTCTATTTAATTGCTGTTTTCACAACATAGGTCATCCATTTCCTTCTTCCCCCCCTCCAAACATATTTATTGCTGGGTAGCTCACAGCCCTTTGGGTGTACATTAATTTACCTAGGTACACTTTCCATTTCTCCTCTGTGTCCTTTACCTCTGTTGCCTCATTCCATTGATTTCAGTGAACACTTCTTGCATGTCTACACAAATTATCTCTGCTGAAATTCAGTGTCTTTACTTTTTTTTTTTTGTTCTTTTTATGGCACCTATTACTTATACCATACATTCTCCTCCTTTCATCTACCATCAATTTGTGTTACAGTAAGCTAATCACGAATTGCCTCCCTCCTACGATTCTTTTTGATCATTTACACACTGCGCTTTATATAGGAAGAAAAAAAAAAAAAACAACCTCCAAGAAGCTCCCTACCAGCTACTGGCTCTCTTTCCATAGCAGTAGGATTGGTTTGAAAAGTTTTTATCAATTTTTTAAGGGTAAGCAGTTCTTTTTAAAAAATATTATGTGATTTCAGAATGCATTTATTTAATTTAGAAAGTTTTGGTTTTCTCTCAGAAAAATAAAATTATTTTGGGATAGTTTACAAACACACAAAATCAGTGTACTCTGGGAATATAAACAAAATAATCTCAACATTGTAGGAAAAATAAACCAACTTCCTGACCAATTCACTCTCCTTAGACATAAATTGGCTTTTCCTGAAGACTTCAATACATCCTTATTTATTGAGAATATTTTTAGTGATATTTGCAGATTTTTAGGTAACATAAAAATAATTGCCAGGGAAGATCCTGGGCTGGTGAGACTCTGTTCTGTTAAATAAATAGAAGATTTTGCTTCAGGAGCTCTGGCCTGTGGTAATCCTAGATGTGAATCTTATAACTTTAGGTTAGCCTGATTTTGATATTCTGTCTCATCTGATATAAATGTAACCTTTGGCTGTAGGGTAGAAAATAAAAGAATTAGCCATGATGTCTAAAGATGAAACTCCTAACTGAAGATTTCTATATGTTTCTGAAGCTCCACTATTACTGGAATTCTTTCTTCAGATCTGGATGAACTGTCAGGTGATAAGACAAATTACTCTGTCATGGATTCTGTTGCCTATCTTGGTGTCTGGCTATTGACAGACAGGACATAATTTATCATCAGTGAGGATTGGTGAGATGTGGTGTTTCTGAGGAACTCAATTGATTTCATGCTCATAGAGTTTACATTCTGTAGTGGTTTAGCTTCCTAGCTGTTCTTCCATCCACTGAAATGATGTTACTTTGTTTTATCACTTAAGGTCATAACTTTGGGCTTGTGTTCTAGACCTGTGTTTGGTTTACCCAGAGTTATCACGACACTGCAGACCCAGAAGAAATCAAAGCCCTGCTCCTGGGACCTGTGGTGTGGGAGGTTGTTCTTGATTCAGAGGGTGGGGAGAAGCACCCAGATCCAAAGAGATCCAGCAAACTCATACAGGTAGAAATGGCTAACTCTTTCTCCTGCCTTCTTGAATAAATTAGTCACCTTGCTAATGTCTCTCTGATGCCCCTTTCCAGTTGGCTGTTGTTTCTTCCCCTGCTTATCCATGAACACAGCTTGGTTGAATTTTCTCTGCATCCTAGCTAGAGACTCGATCACTTTAGCTGTATTTTCTGTTTGCCAACTTTTGAGTAGATTCTCACTGCAGCTGTATTTTTCTTCTCTCTCGCTCTTTGCTTGTGCATGGGCTCTCCTAAGGACACTATGTATTCATTATGAGCTACCCACACTGTAACTCTCAATTCTCCAAAGCCCAAATGTATGACTCAGGCTTCTGAAATAAGTGAGAGAGACCTAGGGCAAGGTACATAGCAAAAATAGCAGTGGGAATGATGTGAGATTATTAGATACATATATTTTTTTTAATTAGAGACAGTCCCAAACCAAATCAGTCATTCCCAATGCACTGAAGTACTGGGCTATTTTGATATGAGATCTGGGTATGAACTTTGCAGTTCAGCTTCACCTCTAATTTTAATATTTATACAGTTTTCTATAAACTCACCTCTGAAGGTCAAAACTGAGAGCCAGTTACCTAAGCAGTATAGGATTTTACAGTCCTCTTTTGTGGAGCACCAAACAGCTATATGGTAAAAATGATTACTGTGTTTTATCTAGCTCATTAAACCAATGAGAGTTTTTAATGTGAGCCTCCCATTGTGCTACAGTAACACTGTGAGATGCCCTGATCAAGAGGCAGCACCAGCTGCCCTCTGAGTCCAATAAATCTGTACATCAGTTGTGACTTAATAGTCATAATGAAACTTTAATTTTCTTATTTGTACTGCCTGTGTTAGCAAAAAAAGGGGAGTGGAGCAGGGGTGATTACAGGGGAGAAAAAGAGTGTGCTCAGTGTGAAATGTAAATAAAAAGCAGAGAAAGGTGCTCCAGATTTAGACTATTCATGCCAAAATAGATAATTGGGTGGAATATTGAGTCCCTTCACTTTCCTGAGTTACAAAGGTGGTATCCAGCATCTGGAATAGCTAGGAGTAGTACACTGCTTGCAGCTGACCGGGCAATAAAAAATTAATCAAGTAGCAGTCTCTTTTCTGCTATACTTCACAGTCCCCAGCAAGGCCGCTTGTCTTCAGTTACTCATTCCTTGAGCACATTAGGATGTGTCTGGGCTCTGCTGCAATGTGTAGAATAAAAAAATCTTTCTAGGAACTTATTTGCAGATGTGTTGGTTGTCCTTCTGGGGCTCTCTGTGGTTAGGGACAACTAGAGGAGCAGGCCTATGCTCTGGATGTCAGAAAAGTGTTACAGGATTTTTCACCCAAAATTGCTGCAGGCAGCATTCCAATGCTTGAATGATTAAGCATGACTTTAAGTTTGAAAAAGGAAGGAATGTAGTGGGAAAGCAAACTTCAAAGCCAGAAGCTCAGCTGAATTGATTTGATTAGGAAATACTTTCAGGCCTTGGTGCCTTGTAGGTAACCTTAAACTTGACTCAGGTAATCAATTTAGACCTCACTGTGGCTTCTGCTGTTTCTTTTATTTGTATGTGGTGAACTGACACCCCTTTTTGTCAGAAGCTATTCAAAAGATGAACGTGCTGAAGATTTCAAGTCATTATGTGTTCCTATCCATAAATGTAAGAGAAGTGCTTTCAAAAGACACTCTAACCTTCTCTATGCCCTTCTATCAAGATTTTCAAATTATTTTGCAAGTATCGCTATGAGGCAGTGGCATGAAACAGTGATATTCTTATTTAGTTAAAACACCTTTAGCAGAGTGAAGGCTTCAGAACATGGACCATTAATTTTATGTAATATCTTTGACATTTTATGACTTGGTGATGAGGGTTCGGTTTGCTTTCACTTTCCACATGCAGGTGTATTTAGATTAGTGGACTATTTGTATGTACTGCTGTGTATTTGTGCACACACTTGAAGTGTGTATGTGAGCATCCATGTGCACACGTTTTCACAATACCTCCATTAGAATGTTCAGGAGATTTTTAAAAATATGGTACTTCAAGAAACATTTATCCTCTTCATTTAATATCAGTATTTTTCAAATCCCATTTGTAAGACACCCTCTCTTCTTTGCTTGTACTTCTTAATTCCCCTGTCCACCTAATACTGTCTTTATAAATTGAACACATGTTTTAATATGCCTGCCTTCTGGTGTATTCCCAGGACTCCTGTCTGTGGTTTATAGCAGAGATTGCTATTTGTTCTGTGTTATCTAAGGACTCTGAGGTCTGTGCAGCAGGAGAGAATGCAGTTCTCTTAAGAAGTGCATGTTGGTCAGCTGAGATCACCACTGTCTTAGAGAATGAAGAGAAAAAAAAAGTGGTAGAACTGATTAGTATAACTGAAAAGTAATTTTTTTCCATAGCCTGTTTAATGTGTAAGGAGGTTCTTGTTAGAGGCAGTGCTACCAGCAAATAACTTTATTCTGAACCTCTTTCAGCTGAGTATTGTAATGGTTCTGTTAATTGAAATCCAGAGGGACAAAGGCTATATAATATTTTGCTTGAAATTTAGGAATAAAATAAGCTTCAAAGGTTTGGATGCACTGTTAAATGAATTTGTTTAGCTTGCTGCAAACAGAGATTTCCATTTTCCTCTTGTTCTGAATGTGCATGCACACCTGTTATATATAACACTTGCATACTGCTTTTGGTGTTTTATCTTTTGCATGGGTCAACCAAACTTCTGCATGCCAGGTCATATGCACATAAAGTCTGGCTCTGGCTGCAAACCCACCCTTTGACTGCAGTGCCCTACATCTGTAACTTACAGGACTTCAGAGGCTTTTTCAGCCAAAGGCGTGGGAGTTCACTGCACTGCACACAATTGCATCAGCTACATCCACAAAAGAATGGAAGGCATGTTTATGATGATTTGCTGTAAATAAACAAGGTTTTATTGCTATGTTGCAGTTTTGTAGACAACACAGCAGAAAGCATTTGTTATTATTAAAAGGGTGAAAGCAAGCCACTATTCTTCTGCTGTATTCCTTTTTTTTTTTTTCACTTCTTTTTGTTTGTGGAAAATAGTTGTAAAAACTTGAAAATTCTTGAGCAAGCTCTAAGATGAAGTGGGGTCTTGCATACAACAACACAGCAGAAATCATTCCCTTACAATCCTTGCATTTGTACCACTGTCACACCAGCATAAGAAATGTATGACTCCTATAGTTGTAAAAAATACAATTAATTCAGCCAAACCTGCAACAAATAATTACGTTTTTAACAGTTTGAAAGAGGTGAGAAAATCTTAGCATCCCTAGACTCAAACCCTGATATTATCATCCATGGCTTGCTCAATAATTTTTCACAAATGAAAATAGATTGGAGGATTAAACATTCAAGTCACAAAAAAAATTCAATCAGAATAATTTATTTATGAGTCATTTTTCAAAACACTCAGTGTACATTTTCCCATCTCTTTCCTTGCATGCACTTTGAGCTTTCTGGTATTGTAAACACGGTATGTGTTATCATTTAGTGCCGAGGAATTTGACTTAATAAAGGAATTGGAAGTATCTTTCATTTTACCTCTCAAAAAAAGTTGCACACTATTTAAAATGCATGTTAATTATATGTGAAGAGAATCAAAAGTTGACATGTTCATACAGCGAGAATGTGTGGCCATTCCAGGATGTTTGAATTCATTCTCTTCTGGTTTATTTTAAGTTTATTGCAGTGAATATCCATATTAGGCCTCTCAAACCATCATCTATCTTTTTGCCTGTCAAAAACTTCTCCTGATTATCCACCAATCTTTTTCTTGATGTCCCTAGGCGACAAGAACAAATAACAGTATTAAAAAAACCCCCTCTGATGCCTGAGCTAGTTCTACCCTCTCCAGGCCAAAGTCTAGCAGTCACTATAAATCCTTCAGGGAAAGATTCCTGCTCTGCCTGCTCTGTGGATCACCTGCCTTCCATGGATGATGAGTGGGTTCTCTCCATTACACTGTCAATTGATTTATTTCTGTTGTAACCACATTCACATCCCCAATTCCTGATATGTTGTAAACTTTACAAGTCTATCCCTAATCAGTCAGTTCTGGATCAAACCAATCTTCAGAAACAGGGAAAGGAAGGAGCTGTCTCCCAGAAATGGGTTTATGGATAAGTCCCTGGAAAGTAGCACTAATGGCAGTGATTTCTGCCCTAACCTACTCTGTGTTCCTGCTCCCACATATCCTTGTCAGTTGTGCCACAGCAACTTTGTATGGGACCAGGCAGAGAAGTGAATAATGGAATTGATCCGACATGAAATTAAACCTTTAAAAAATTGATGAGTATTTTTAATGTGGATATATGTTTGAGACTAGTTCCTTGCCAGCCTCCAAAAACATCTGTTCAATATGTATACAACAGCATAAAGAATAGGTGCTGCAGGGGTGAGAATAAGTGTGCATAAAGTTGGAGAGAGGAGACAGTACAGGATGGGTGTCAAAAGCTCTTATGAAAAGTGCCCTTGGAATCTTGACTGTACACAAAAAGAAATAAAGTACAGTCCTCTGCAAAAGCCTTTAAAAAGGTGTCACTAAACACAAAAAGAAAGGAGGGAACTAAATGAGGCGAAGAAACTTGAACAAGGTGAGGGACTATGGATCAGAAAAGATATTATGGTGCAGAAGAAACTTCAGTTGAGGTCTTGTTTTGCTTTCCTCATTTCTAGTCTTCTAAGCTTATGAACTGATTTCTGTATTGATCCCATTTTTAGAGAATATTCAGCATCTCTTCCAAGTTATGTATTTCATTGTAATTCTGAAAACATCAAGAAAGAAGTATTGGGACATTACAACAGGTCAATTTCCACCTACTTCTCTCCCATGAATGGAAGCAGTGTCTCATTATTGCTGTGCTGTTATGGGGTTCTTCCTCCAGAGCCTTTCCAGAGACCTATTCAGCATTTTGTTCCTTGTCTCAGTGCAGCATCCTCAAGATTCAGGTCAGACCTGTCCTTTATATGCAATATTTTGTATTTGCATTACATACATACAAATATACACATACGAAATTGTGTATTTAGAGAGAGAGAGATCATAGATTCACTGAATACATTACGTAGGAAGTTATGGAATTGGCCCTGCTTTAAGCAGGGTGGAGTGTGTTGAGATGACCTCCAGTGCTAGATTTAAAATTAAATGAGTTTACTTAGAGAATGATTTTGTTTGAAATATACATATGTGTATGATAGACATTATAAAGACACACCCACCTCTATATCTGCATTAGGATTTTAGCTGTTTGAAAATACCCAGTTCCCAAACTGAACTAGAATCTTGCAATTCAAAGCGGTACAAGGGGATGATACATAACTGTCTATTCACCTCACAGCTGAGGTCTTCATTAAACACACTCACACAGATTTTAACACATAGTTATATTGGTCTGAAGAGGCAGGTTGCAGTCTAGTGCTTCCTTGTTTAAAAGGTTTCCAGTGACTTTTCTATTCAATTTTGTTGAATGCTTGCTACCTGCCCACACCCAACTCTCTTTTAGATCTTCAGCTGATAGATATTTAGGAAGGAGAAATGAATCTTGCATTGAGAGCAAGAACTGCTTAAGCTGATAATGACTGCATTGATCATAGCAGCTGAATAACATATTTACAAGTGTTCAGGCGCTGATAGTTCCTTGTATGAAACCATAGTGCTTATGGACAAGTAAGTTTTGACCTATTGGTTCTTGATTCAGGTTTCATTTCCCACGAGCACCAAGCTGGCATATCCCTATTTGTTGTAACAGATATTTCCCATGTTTACCTCTGTGTGTATGGGGCCAATCCATCCTTTGTGATTTTTACGGCTGCCATATATTAATGTGTGCTGTATCTAGCTTGTCATTTTCTTTATCCTTTGCTCTCTGGGTTTATGAGTTACATCTCTGCATAAAATGCCATCATACAACATTGTGCTTTAAAAAGCCTGTTACTTATTAAGAGTGTGAGTTTACGCTCCTGGAGACATTTTATTTTCCCACCAGGAAAATGAAAATGTCATTGAGGTCTAACCAGACCCCTGAGCTTTTCAGACAGAAGAAAATTGTTTTTAGGATTCCCTGCAGGACCCGGCAGCCTTTGTGCACATACTGTATGTCTGAAATACAATTTTCCCCTCATTTATCTCCCTCTTCTCTTCTTAAAGAAGCAATGACACGATATTGCACCTTAAGGTTCCCAGTTCCTCTGTATTACTTTGCTTGTTGAAATATGTGGCACTGGAGCTATGTAATTATCCTGGCAGAAGTCATCTCTGCATTTTTATCTGCTGCTCTAAGAGCTAACTTGCAACCTGAGGCACAGCCCTGAGCAAGGGATCATGCATAAAATATTCCCATTTCCCATCCTTACAGTAACTCTGTGGCAGTTTAGAAACATGCCAACGTTTTCCCACTCTGCTCCATTTAGATAATATCTGTTTCTCTACAATCAGCTGTGTTGGGGTGCAGATCCCTTTCAGGGCTCTACCACTGACTCTTTTCCTTCTTCATACTGTGAAAGACTGGAAGCGGAATTACTTTTGAGACTGGCTTCACCCGCGACCCACACAGTTGTCCTTCAAGCCTCTGCTCTTTGAACACCTTGCTTCAAATTCTGCAGTCCTCTGGTAGGAAGGAAGCATTTGACACTTCACTACTGAGCTTTGGTCATATTTATATGCTCTGGAGGCAGAAAATGGCCAGAGAAGAAACTGTCCCATCCACTAGATGATATTCTGAACTTGAATACTACCCTTGCTCCAGCTCAAATAAAAAATACACGAGGCTCTCAAAAGTCAAGTGAAAGCTGTGGAGCTTTTAAATGCACAGTTTTTCTTTGGAGCCTTCTCTGTATTGGGTCAGAAGACCTGACTTAGAGTAGAAAGCCTGTGAATTGTTTTGCTTTTCCTATTGCTGTCCCTGAGATAAGATGCTCACTGCAGTGACAGATCCCTTGGCAACACCAGGATGCTTGGATTTGTCAGCCAAAGAGGCAGAAGTGCTGCTGTGGTCCTGCCCAATCACTGAGCAGCATTTGAAGCTTTTTCAAAGACACTAAAGAAGGGATATGCCAGAATTGCTGTATCTGCACTGAGGCTTCCTGTTCTTCGGGGCTGACAATGAAGTGGAGCCAGTGGACACTGTAAGTCAGTTGGTCCCCTCTACAGCTGAGTGGTTCCTCTGAGAACCTCTACCACAAAAGGTGGCAACATTTCACCTTGTAAAGACTGTATGATGAAAGTTGAGAAATTACTCACAGACATCTTTCTTCAACACTGCTGAGAACCTATTTCATAGTGGGTATTAATTTCAAAAGTAAAAGATGATGAAGACCACCAGAGTTAGAGCTGGTAGAAGTTCTGGAATGAGCTTCTATTTTTAATTAAAAAATGTGTTTTTATAGTCAATTCTCCATAGAAAAGTTTGGTTCTGCTTTGTATTTCCTGATTTAATTCAATGAATTATCGCTACATGAATTATATTTTCTGGTTGCTTTTTTGTGTGGGTGTGCAGAAAGATTAAAAATGGTTTAAGAAATTCTTCCTGCTGACATTTCCCACAGATTTTCATGCTATTTTTGAGTAATTCTCATCTGTGCATTTTGTACATTGCATATATATTTATCAGCAATCCATATTTTTAAACTAAATATTTTTTTTCCTTAAGACTGGAGTGAACCTAAATTGAAGCTTAAATTCAATTTATTAACCTCATCCACCAGAGCAGTTAATCAGATGTTTTCTAGCAAAAGTAAAAATGCAAGAATCTGTTGAGTCATCCTTACCTTCCAAGTGTCTTTCCAAACCTGAGGCCAGTTTCTTGGGCATCTCCTGGAAATCCAAGAATGCAGAGCTTGCTCCAAGAATCCATCTTGGAGCAAGCAGACAGACATAAGTTTCTGGGTTATTGCACATGAATTTAGGGTTTAGGAAGCCCTGGAAACCTGGGTCAAATGAGAACTGCAAACCAATTTCTGATCCTCAGAAAAGCATTAATTTCCCTGAGCATCTGCAACCCTTGCAGTGTATATATGCCTGTTTCCTGAGTAAGCATTTTCAAATTTGTTTATATTTATTCAAAATTAAGTTGAATAATAATTTAGTAAGGATAACAAAACCCTCAGAAGCTGAGTGTTTTCCTCTTTGGCTTGGTCTATTGGGATTAATCCAGAGTTACACTATTGCATACATCATTTAACTGCATTGCAAAACTGGAGGAACAAAATGAAGATTCAAGATTTTTCTTTCTTTCTAATTCATTAGCAGCCACAATAAGGACTAATAGTTATCAAATAATTCTCTATTTTCAACTTCTTCCAGACTGAAACAAAGTCAGACTTTAGTGGACAGAGCCAATTGTTTGTGACACAGAAAAGGCAGGTCAGGTCATTCACAAGAACAATGAATAGTTTAGTAGTTTATATTTCCCAAAGATGAAACGTATTTAGGAACATCTAATGTCTCCACCACTTTTCTTTTCCTTTCAAGTTTCAACCTGAAGACACAGAGTTATCTAAGCTCACAAATATTTTATTTCATCTGTATTTAACATGAAATTTAGAAAGAAGTAGCTTTGTTTTCTATTCCTCTTTTGAGGATATCTGTGTATTGTAACTTAAGTGTAATTTTCCAAAAGGACTTTGTGCAGCTTAAGAATGTAGTGTTGCTCCTTGGATTGTTTTCCTTTTTCTTCATGTGGATTCAGGTGAATCTGAATCATCTGGAGCATTTTACAGATGTCCACATGATATAAATGGTAGTTCCAGCCTGCAGTGACAGGGTTTCTTATGGATTTAGATAAACAGATTAGGCTTTCAGCATCAAGGAGCAAATAGATCAGAAGACATTAGCCTGAAACACAATGAAAACATCATTTCTTCATGAGCTATGCAAAAATCAAAACCTTCAAAATCTACTACAGCTGAAGACAAAATTCCCAGAGACAAACATAAAGAGATGGATAATATAGCTTAAGTAGAATTTCTAGAATTTCTACTTTCTGACAGAAAGTAGAATTGGCAACTACGAATCAAGAGTTTTCTGGAAGCTTTCTGTAAGCAGTGGTCCCAACCTTCAACAATGCTGAACAAATAATGCACAGATGTGGTGTTGAATTGTGCCATTGCTGTTGGCTTCAGCTGAAGATTTTAAAATTCTTATGGGGGACCAATAATGAAGAATTGGCTCTGGCAATTTGTCGCCTGTGAATGACAGGTTAAAGACCAATAAAAAACTAATTAAAAGATCACATGAAAGCTTTTCTTGATGCATCTCAAATCAAATGCAAAGAGTTTATGTAGTCAATAACGAGAGATTTAAGCAATGGTTGCAATGTGGAAGATGAACTATGAGCAGCTGAAGGAGCATCTTGAAGCAGAAATCCATTCCAGGCAGAGAGAAATAAACTCATTTCAATTACACAGAAATCTATGGGATTGTACACAGAAACTGTTCGAAACTATTTGGCAAAACAACTGAAGCAACAAATAGTTTGGCTTCTGCAGACAACTGAAGGTTTCTTGGAACTATAACGTAGATGTCTTGCCCAGTGATGCAAGCGGAGAAGACAGGAAGATAAAAAAAAATCTGAGCAAGAAACTCATGAAAATTTAGAGAACGACTGTGAGCTTTACAGATTGAACATATAACAGCAAGATTCTAGGGAATATGACATGAAAATCTGACATATGTCACATTCAGGAAGAAAATCTGATACTAATTAAAAATTATCCTCTTAATTTAGTTACTGTGTTCAGGTTTTCATCCTGTCTTGAATCAGGCATATTTTTTTAGTAAGGAGCTGGCAGAGCTGAGGGAATTTTACCCATTTTCCAGCCTGATAAGTTCCAACTGGTGTCTGATGCTTTCCATACTGAGGCCTAGAGTAGCATCCCCGTAGTTCTAATGTCCTCTTCCTTGCCTGTTAGGACCATGGATGATTTTACTCCTGTAGTAAATACTGTAAAAATGTGATAATTTGAAATGGAAACATTCTCTTTTAATTTCATATTAAATTTGTATCCCAAATCAAGTATTATGAAGATGAAAAATGAGAGGTGTTTCAGTGACCCATAACCTCAGAAAGGAGTCTCATCTAATGATGTAAAAGAACACTTTAATGTGGTTCAGAGAGGGTAAAGAAGAGGAAATTACCTACTTGAACTGGCAGAGCAATTAAAGGCTTTAATAAGGGAAGATAAAGATAACAGGTAAATAATTCTGAGGTGGGTCAAGTAGACACACAGAAAAGGCATTTTTTTGAGCACATTGGGGGAAAATATTAAATCTTGAGAAAGACATTTACACCTGTAGCTAATAAAGTAGTTATTATAAATACATTAAAGGAGAAGTGTTCAATAAATATTTGGTTTAGTATCTGGGAAGAAAGGCAAGGTACTTCTAGCAAGTGAAAATTATAAAACAACTCCCAGTCCACTAGCAATTAAGAACTTTAAAATAAAGCAAATTTTCTCTACAAGAAAAGTATGTTTTCAAGGAAAAAGCTCAGATGAATTCCCTTGGGAATTCCAGAGCATTTTATTAAAAATATCCTTATCTGGCCATTAACTTTGATCCCTGAAGCAAAGCCAAAAGCCTGGGAGGGAATGAGTAACTGATGTGAGTAACTGTGGATTGTTAGTCTACCAGCAATCCTAAGTAAAGTAAAATAATGGAAAACTGATGCAGTATTCAATTAAAAAATAATTAAGGCCAAGAAAAATAATCAATAGCAATGTTATTTTATGGAAAATAAATATCAAACAATTTATTTCCTCTGATGACTCTAGAAGTTTGAGGAGTAATTGAAAAGATGAGCTACTCTTTAATTTTTCTGAAACATTTGATTAAGTACTGCAAAATATCCTGGAAAAAGAAAGTAGAACTATTTTATGTTAAAAGGGCAGACATTGAATTAATTAAGGATTGGCTGATTGAATTGTCTCACTGCTGGAAGTAGCAGTTCAGCTGATGTTATTCTGTAATTTCATCAGTAAATTGCATGTAATGTTATTGCTGCTAAAACTGGGAGCTGAGGTGAAGGGTGGTAGATGTGATGGAAAATATGGACTACATTAAAATACATCTTAAAAAAACAGAATTTCACACCTTGTTTCCATAGCCAGAAGCCATTCTATGGAGACTGTGGAAAGGTAAGCATTTCTGACAGTGCTGAGATAATAACTGCTTTCAATTATAAGCTGGGAAGTGGTAGATATAAGGAGGTTATTTTAAAATTTAAATATCATACCAAAGAGACTGATAAAATAACTGTCTATTTCTGGCCGTATTTTTAGTAGATTGTTTCAAAACTGGAGCAGATGTAGGAAATAATAACATTTTGTAGAGATAAGGGAAAATGTCAAAGAACTTTGTGGACCTCGAGTTAGCATCAGGTTCAGAGTACAGCCTTTCTACAAAGGGTGCCCAGCATCAATGGGAATGAGTGGACACAAAGGCAGGATGGTAATTGAAAACTGTAAAGCAAAATATACCTTGGGTATTATGATTGGGTATAGAAACTTACTTTTCTTAACCCTGTAAAAAATCTGAAGCCCAGGCTTCTGCCATTTCTGCAGGTTCTTCCCCACAGACAATGGGAAGGTATTGCCACCTTTTGAAGAAGTTTTGTGAATTTTTCTGATGTTTTAAGTCAGGCTTGCATTATGTTCTTTGCATACTCCATGCTCCATGGGTCACAGAGAGCCTGGGTAACTAGGTGCTTACATTTTAGGAGGTAAAATTACAGAGAAAGAATTTCACCTTAGTTCTTCTCTTGAGTATGAGAAAGCAGAAGCCTAAAGCCTATCATATGTACTGGATTTATGCCAAAACTGGCTGAGGAATAATCTGTATTAGTTCTGCATGCAGTTAGTCTCTTAGCCCTGTCTAAGAGCCTAAAGAAAAAGATCCCTTTGCAATGGATGCACAGCTTTTTGGATAGGTTAATGTCCAGATGTTTGAGGGGAAGGAACTTGCTGTGAGCATCCATGCAGCCAAATACTGAACAATACACCTTCCTCATTCATACTCTTCAAACCCTGCACATTCAGGCAGGTCTTTGCAGAATTCTCCACTATGCCAGAAATTAAACTATGATGCCATAAAATGCCTTTGCCATCTGTGAGTGAATAAGTCATATTGAAGTTTACTTCCCCAATATGTGCCTGTTGGTTACTTTTGTACAGTAGCAATACACTCTGAAATTACGCCGGTTTATTTTAATTACTCCAGTTTATTATTCAGACCACTCTCTGAAGGAAGGCAATTATCTGCAGATACAAATGCAATATTGTAGTAGATGAACCGTCTGTGATTAAAACAGTAAGAACAATATTAATCACATTATGAGATATTACATTTTCTACATTCTTGGATCAAGAGGAGAGACAAAATTAAATTTATTTCTGTATAAATATGTCATCGTTATTCAGTAAATAGATAGGAAATCACTTCTTTTTAAAGTCATCATGGATTGAAATGCTTTTTTTTTCCTAAAGTGCAAATTTTTGTCTTGACACTGATCAGAAATTGTTTAGAGGCACCTTTCCGGGCAAGTATAAGAGCAACTTCATTGGAGCTACCTCAACATCTGTTACTCTGTTGTATGTACCTTTTCTTCCTAGAAAAGGAATATGTGTGCATGGTTGTGAGGGATTTTTCTACATCTATTTAATAAAACAATGTGATCCACTGTTATTTATTAATTTATTCTGTTGAGAATGGAACAAATCCTCCCTTTGCAGAAAGAGAAACAGTACAGATGAAAAGAAAGCCAAACCCAGCTTTTGAGTGTTCCCTGAGTGCTTCAGATCTGTATACTCCAAGAATATTTATTGATGACTTAGTAGGCTGGAGAGAATCCCTGTAAAAGAGGGAGAGAAAATTAAAATTTGAGATCTCACCATTTCATATGTCCAACTGTGCCAATTATGCATTAAAAATTTATAGCAAAAATTATTACTTCTTATGAATCAAATTAATACTTGCCCCCTCAGGCAATAAAACATATCAGATGTTATCCTTTCTTTCTTCAGACTGATAAGAAATCATGTCTAGATATCAAGGGATCTTATTTTACCTCCTGATAAGTGTATCTTATATATAAGATGTATACATGTGGTACAGAAGTAAACATAAAATTAGATACAAAAGTCTAGAAGCAAAAAAGAAAAATAATTTCATGTTATTACACTTAAGCACTTCATCCACCTTAGGTCATGTTAGTGACATGGCTAAGCTTAGAAGACTGTTCCAGGAGTCCTTTTAAAAAATATACTGATTATATTGATTTGTGTCTAATAGTTAAAAAAAAATTACAGCCTAGTACAATTTGGGAATATTGTTTTCAAGTGTATCTTGTATAATACATTGCTCTGCACCTTGGGAATCTGATGCAGTGTGGTAAATTTGGGTTGTGCATATATTTGTGTTAGTAAAATGTAGAATAAAAAGCATATGCCCCCATCAGTAGGATTCTTTTTGTCAAATACTTGCCAAAGTTAATCAGACTGCAGGAGCAATTTAGAAGAAAAACCTACATGTCTGAGTGTTTGAAGGGATAAATAAACTGTCCAAACCAATTTAATATCTTAATCCCTAGACTATTGTGAAGGTCTCCAAGGCCTTTTTATCAAAAGCCTTTCCAGAATGAGGGAATGCAATGGATGATGGGGACTGCTGGTGGCAGGAGCAGCAGTGGGAATGGTTTTCCTGCTGCTCTCTGTTGGTGCCATACTGAGCATTGTACTAGCACATGGGAGGTCAGAATTTGACTGTTGTGGAATCAAGCAGAGGATTAAAGGAACTGTCAAACAGGATGTCCCACCTGGAAAGGATAATTATGGTATCTGGTATTTGAGATCATTGTCGATGTTTTTTGTTTCATTACCATGGGCTCATGGCCCTGACAGATAATGTCTATATGTCTATTTATCTTTGTTTTCTTTTTTTTTTTTTTTTTTTTAATTTTTTTGGTTACTTTAGTGCTGTTGAAAGTAAGGTAACATTTTATTCCTTTTGTTAATGTGCTCAGATAATTAGAGGGTTACATTAGACTACTGTGAGTTCCTGTAGTTTTATGTGGTTATGATCAGCCTTAGCAAAATGAAAACTGTGCTTGCAGGTGAAACAACACCTAAAAGAAGCCACTGAAAAGGAGAGAGAAAGTAATTTAACTGACTAATTAAGAGCCCAATCTGTGTCTGATGGGACAATACTTACCTCAGAAGCACTTAGCCTTTCTGGGTTTGTCCACTTAAGAGTACATTATAATATATTCAGCATAGAATTATGTGCTCCAGGGAATTCATTCAGCTGAAGTACCCACATTTCTTATATCTTCAAGGAACATGGCCCTCATTATACCCCTTGAGTATATAATTATCTTGGAACAGCTACACACCTTGGTGCATTTTATGATCTCCTTAAAATGTTATATTTACTCTTTTCTTCTAAAGCCCCAGGAAGACAAAAAAGTTTGAAACAGAATGATTAAGGTATCTTGTTACAAACCTAGGGAGTTGAGTTTCAGCCCATTAGAACTTATGTGCAGAGCTTCCTCCAGCTGGCAAAGTTTTAAATGTGAATTTGATCTCCTTTCTCAGGGAAATGGTTAACATTGGGTCCAGTGGGGTGATCTGACTTCTTGCTTGGGGTCAACCCACAAAAGAAATTGTCTTGCTTCTATCATAATAACCCAGAAAACTACTTGAGCTTCCAGAGACTTTTAACCTGGTATTATCAGAGCAAAATCATGCGCAGATGTATTATCCAAATTTATCTGATCCCATCCACTGCTGTTAAAAGACAATGAAGATGCTTTCTAATATATTGAGGGGACAGGGATCAAGCCCTTGCAGGTTTTATTTGCTGCCTTCATATATGAAAACGAGCTTGTGCCATCCTTTAGTCCCTTTTTTTTTTTTTTTTTGAGAGAGAGCTGTACTTGTGTTCCCCTGTAAAAATATATTCTTCAGACATTCTTATCCAAAATTTTAATCTATATGTAGTATCCTTCACAGGCATATTTTTCTAACAACTAACAACTCAGAAGATCCTGTTTCTGTGGCTTAAATTAGTGTGTGCTTCAATGTTTTATTGGGCAATGATATGGAGTGCTCTGTCAGACATTAAACGAATAAAATTTTCACATGCCACAACACCAGGAAAAAATCCAGCGATTTCCATCATTCAGCTTTTCTCTATGGATAAAGCCGTATGACCTTAAAACATAAGAACAGAAGAATTTGCTCAGACAAAAGACCCATCTGTGCCTACAAGAGAAACCAATGAAATACAGTACTAGAGCAAACATTTCTCAGACTATTCTCCTGCTCCCCAAGAATATTCAGTTTAGCTGTCTTTGAGATTCCTCTATAGATTTCAGATCCATGAAGGTGGATGTATTTAACAGAACAGACTTCTGCACAGTGCTACCAGAGGGACTTCTCCTTTGCATCCAGTGCTAGTTTTTTTTATTTTTTTCTTTTTTCTTCTCAGTGCAGTAGCATCTGCATTAGCACACTATCACAGTATCTCAGGTAAGCCATTATTTCCTGGCAAGGAGAGTAAAACACAACAAGGGTAAAACTGTACTCATTTTTGCTCTACATTTGGATTTCTTTTCTGTTTTGTGTTATTTTCAAAGGTAATTTTCATTTCTTCCAGCTGTAAATCTGTCATGACTTGCATTTAAATGAATACAGTTTTATTCCGTGCTCATTTGAGAAACTGGAAAACTTCAGCAATTCACAGCAGAGTTGTACAAATTCCACACTTGTATCCCACTAACTACAGAGAGTTCATGGAGTTATTCCAGATTTACAACAGGTGGGCACAGAAAGAATGTGATTCAATCTCTCACAATTATTTTCATGCCACTTGGATTTACTTGCTACTAAACAGAGGCATCTAATACATATTTACTTTCTGCTATTCATGTGCTACTCTTACCAGCACATTTATGGTCAGTCACAATAGGATTTTTGTTGTTAAACTAGTTGCCAGTTGTGATTTATGAAAGTGAAGTCGTTCACATCTAATGGTAGAACATTAAATTGTTCAGGTTTTGTTAGGGCTTTTAATGTTTTTAAGGAACTCTCATTCTTGTTTTTTATTTTGCCTTCTGTAAATATTGGGTTTGTGTTGTGTGCTGATTGACAATGAGTGAGCGAGTGGCTGCATGGAGCTGGGCCGCTGGCTGGGATTAGACAACAACATGTCTTCTGCACTTTGCAATTAACTCCTTTTAATTGTTGTAGGATCTTGTATGCTTTTCTCCTATTTCTAAATCTACCCACGTTTTGTAGCTATTTTGTCTTTGCAGTAAGAGAATGAATGAGTGGAGTTTCTGTGATTGACATGGAGGCTATATGTCTATCAGGTACTAGCAGGAATTATTAATTGTCATGAGAACCCAATCAAGGTGGTCCATCTCCCAAAGAGATGTGCTGTACCTGTTGTGCTCTGATGTGAGATTAAAAGTAAGCACTGACAACTCTATGATTTAACCTCTTTTTAAAAACAGCATTGAGGGACTCATTTTGTATTTTCTTACAAATGATCTTCAGGTTGTTTACTCAGTATATCTCTACAATCTGAAAGTAGTATTATTCCGGGGTCAGTCTCAGTGTATCACTTTGGTCTGTAGAGTTCATGCCAAACTGTAAATCCAAGCCAGAATTTTTACTTCTGCTGGTAGCTGTGGCTAAGGCTGGATGTTTTCCTGAGTCAGGAGTCAGGGCCTTACTGCCACATTCTTTTTCAGATTGTCCTGTTTATTTGTTTCTTATTGTCTTGTCATTTTATATTTTTATTTGTATTTTACTTTATCATGTTTATATCGATATTTTCTTTCTGGGAATTTCCATCTACTGAATATTCATGTGTAAATATGCTTTCCCACATCTCATTACCTGCATTTGGTCAAGGTGAAGCCTGTGTTGATCCCTGCTCATTTTTCTAATCTGTCTCTCCCACTGTATAATTTTCCCTTTCTCAATGGTGTTTGCAAAACATCTCAATTCAGTTGGATCCACAGACTTTAATTAATGTCCTATTTGTGTCTTCTTCAAGACCATTAATAATGCTGTTAAGTAAGTAAAAGTAGACCTAAGACCAATCTCTTTCTTCCTGCTGAATAGAATGTCTCATCTTAATGGATGATTATTTATTCTTACCTCCTGTTTATGATCCTTTAGCCAGTTCTCAGTCAACATGACATCGTTCCTTTCTGAGCCGTGGTATGAATGGTTGTGATTCAAATTTTAAACAATTCCTGGAAGAAAATAAAACAAAAGCTAATAAAAATATGCATAAACATTGTTACTGCTTGTTTTGTTGCAGGCTTGTGTAAGTCTTATAAAAGAAGTTTATTATCAGTTTTTCTAAGTAGTCTTCTGTATTGAGGTCTTGTCTCTAGGGTTGTTACACTGGATTCATGCCCTGGTAATGAAAGCAGTGGTGAAGCTGGTACAAATAAACAGAACTGCTCCTGGCAAATGTAAAGAAAACCTGAGTCAAGAGCCAAAAGCACAGCTGGTATTATATGTTATAGCTCTACTGAAATTAATAATTTTAAGTCATTATTTTTACATTGGGATAGTTAAGCATTGGAATGACCCAGTATGGCATTTGGAAGATCTTTATTTGTGTATCTTTTCATCAGGATGAGGTATGTTATTTGCATATATTTTCTTAACATGTAGCTCAGCTAAAAACTATGGGTCTATTGGAAATCATAGAACCATAGAATACCATGTTGAAAGGGGAGCTTAAGGATATTTGGTCTAATCTTTCTTGGCAAAAGCATGGTCTAGACAAGATGTTCCAGCACCCTGTACAAGTGAATCTTAAAAGTGTCCAATGACAGGGAATCTACCACTTCCCTGGGGAGATTATTCCAATGGCTGACTGTTCTCATAGCGAAAAATTCTCCTCTTGTGTCTAATCAGAATCCTCTCAGGAATAATTTGTACCCTCTGCCCCTTACTTTTACCATGTGACTCCTTGTAAAGTATTAGTCTACATCTTCTTCCTAGCCACCCTTTAAGCAGTGGAATTTGGTGATGTTGTTTTTCTTAAGCCTTTTTTCTCAAGGCTGAATAAACCCAGTTCTCTCATCCTTTTCTCACACAGCAACTTCCCTGTCTTTTGGTCATCTTTGTGGCCTTTCCCTGGACCTTCTCCAGCCTGTCCAGCCTTACAAATGCATAAGGGCCTTCAGCTCATACTCTGCAGGTAGTCAGCCAAGATTAACACTCATGATTTTGTTTTTTACCTTGTAAACTGATGAGTTTGATACAAAATAATGTTTGTATGTAAAATCTTCTTCATGAATAGAATACATGCACATAATTAAAGTACATTTTTCTTACATTCCTGTATTTCTTTTCCAAGATTATTTAGATCGATAAGTAGTACAAGCAGTATAATAAGGAAGCCCACAGGGGGAATAATATGAAACAGACTTTTCTTTGCTAGCTTCTCTCAGTTTTGGGGAATCACATTTCAAAACATTGCTTCAGCCATTGCATGTTTATTGAAGCAGAACAAAATTTGGGTACCATTTCAGATTTGTTTACAACTGCAAGCACAACAGAGTCATTCTCTGTCCCTGGGGTACAGCAATGGAGGAGATTAATAGGATTGTTCTCCCCTAGAAAACCTGACATCAAAAGGCTAAAAGCTGGCTTTCCTGAGAAAGGTCAAAGTGGAGGACAATTTAGGGACTTAGCAGAGCAGAGCACCTAAGTCAGTTCATATGAAATTACCTGTTTGGCTCTAAACCCAGCTTATTAGTGCAGTGCTGCACCTTGCCTGCTAAACCTGAGGGGTGCAGCTATCCTGTACATGGATTTTAATGGACTCTTCTTATATTCTTAATCCCAGGATTACAAAAGTAGAGCTTTCTTTTTATTTATACCTTTTAGCAGCACAGCTCTACCAAAAATGCCCTCTCAGCTGAATAGGGTAAAGTAGCTTTGTCCTGGGATGGAGGAGAACCTGCCTAGGAAAAAGGTGTGCTTTGCTGTGCCTATCACAGCTGTGGGAATACCTCACTTCTTGGACAATGTAAACTGCAGGTCACAGTGAGGGCCAACAGGAGTCTCTGCTCAATTTTCCAAAAACATAGCCAGGCTCAGAAAAAGTGTGGTTGTTACTGTCACCATTAATGCCTGCAGAGATTGTTTGTCCTGAATTTTTAATAGGGGGGTTTATTTGTACGTAAATTAGAAGTGCAGGTCTGTGCTCAGAGCATACCAAGGGCTGCTTTGAACCCATCAAGTTTTTCCTTCACAGCTTTGTAGCATCCCAGTAATACTGGGGGTGGGTTTCTTTTTCTCCTTTTTTTTTTTTTTTTTTTAATGTAGGATGAAAAATGATGAGGTAATTTGCCAGCCTTTATGCAACTGGCAGATGGGTTATATTAATATCATAAGAACATATTGTTCCCAATGCCAGCTTAAAAGGAGAAATGCTATATCAGGCCTAGATTCAGCAAAGTTCCAAGGAACGTGCCTGTATTTATTCCTCCTTAGCAAAGTAATAATATGTTATGTACATATCTGATTTAATTGAAATAGACATTTTCACTGGTTTACTTCTGGGCTGAGGCATTAGCAACCTATGAGAAAGTCAATATTCTCATGCCAGTATTTTGACTCTGATTGTTTAATAACATTCTCTGACCCAGCATGACCAAGTGTTACACACAGCTTTCCTAGAGTAACTACAACAACACTGTGTTGATATTTGAGTGCATGAAAGATTGTAAATAAGAGCCAGGACTTGTCAAGATGTGGAAGACAATTTCAGTTGCTGCACTGGGATCTAAAGTATGTCTGTAAGAAATCCAATAATGCTGAATATTTCATCCATTGAGATCTCAGCTCACTGTGAACATAATCTTGATTCTGTTGATTATACATAGTCACTGCATAGATGGCATTTCTGCATGCTGTCCCTCCACATTCACATTAAGAAGAGGGTTGTAAGTAGTGAAATCCTAAATTCAGAATAGACATTTTGGTATGTAGTTAATGAACAGTCTGACACATAAGTAAGTAGCTTTGTATAACTACTGTACTGTATAGGAACCTCTGGTATTTTCTACAGGTACAGTTACATTCATATATATGGACTAAAAGCTCTAAGATACCTGTAACATGCCTTGATAGTATATTGTTACTGCAGACACTCACTTTTACTGTTCAGAGAGACTCAGAATTCTGCAGATGATGAAACTGCTTCTTATTCTCTTGACAGGGATCTGAAGAATATTTCTCCTTCTCTTCAAGCACCTTGCTCCAAACAGAGCAAGCAAGATTTCTTCTTTCATCTAAAAACCATACTGCCAGCAGGGAAAGTACAAAAGGGAATATTCCTGATTAGATTGTATCTTCCTTAGCTCTCCTTCCACTTGTGCAGCAGCAACAATACTTCTAAGCTTTGAACAAACTGCATTAAAATTAAAGCCATTTCATTCAAAAAACTTGTTCCATTTCAACAGCTCTAGTCAGATAATAAAGGACTGGGGGAAGGGAAGAGCCTTTTTTATCTCCTGTGAATGTCTTGGGTAGAAAGCATTACTTGTATTGCAAGATGACAATTAAACAACAAAAAAATTAACACAAATATAAGCACAGGAGTTGTTCTCTATTTTCTGGTTTTTTATCCTGAAGAGAGGGATTTAACTGTGATAATAGGCCATTTCCAGGGGATTAACAGCCTGTACCTTTAGCTGGTCTGTCTGTTTACACAGTCTCTCTCTGAATTCTGTCCAGCTCTGTAATTCTGGCTTGCAAAATAGATTGAAGCAAATTGAAAAGAAAACAGCTATTGGTCTGATTCTTCAAATGTATCTGTTATTAATATTTTTTGTTATTATTTATGCATGGTGTTACGGCTTGATTATCTCATGCACATGTATTGACATATAACCAAAAAGACAGTGCTTGAAAACTTTAGGTTCGAATCAAAGACCCGTTGTGGTTATCTCATAACCATGGGGCTCAAATGTAAAATGAAGTGCTGATTTTAGAAAATTTAGGATTCTTTCCCTCCAAATAAAACAGTTCTAGGTGAAACAGAAAGGTAGGAATCTGCATGCTGTGATTTCATTGCTCCTGCCTTTAGGAGACAGCTAACATTTCAGAGGCTGGGACTATGGAGAATATATTCATCAGGGAGGGGAAGAACACTGATGGATTTACTAGTATCTCCTTTCTATTTTATTACCAAAACAAATAGCTGTCTTTTTGATATACAATTCCAGAGGTTGGCTCATAGAACATGTAAGGTGAAACACTGTCAAGATTGAAATACAATAATTTTTGCCTTCAGCAAGGCCAAGATTTTGATCCAGGATAGGTTTTCAGTGTTTTAGCTTTTATATTGAAAGGCTGTGTTCTCTCTTCATATGGTTTTGTTGTTCAGGGTTTTTTTTTTTGTAATAAATCATGACCCCCAGTATCTTTTGAACTCTTCATGAGTTTCAGCCACATAGATCAGGCAGACTGGTCTTTCTCCTCAAACTTCCCAGAAAATGTCACCTGAGTAGAGGACAAATCTTTAAATACTGTTTCTGATTGCAGAAAGCCAGTTCTGTCCTTTATGTGTTTAAAAAGAAGCCAGTAAACAAGTGCTGTGGACCACTGTATACAGACTTGATTGTGTCCTTCTGTTGACACATGTAACACTTCCATAGCTTATAATGGATTTTTCAAACCAGGAAAAGTCTATGGTGAAGAGAATAACTTACTGCTAACATAAAAAAACCCCTAACAAAACAAAATAACAAAACTAAACAAAACAAACAAAAAAACTAAACCAAACCAACCAACCAGCCAACCAGAGGTAGTTCCACAATTCCTGGTGGACATCACCCTTAGAGGCTTCATTGCTTCATAGAATACAGAGCCCAAATCAGCATCATCTGTAAATCTGTAGAGAGCAGCCTCTGCTCTCTACAGGGACATTTCTGTCAGCACCAGCACAGGGAGTGGGAAGGCACCAAAAGTAAACAAGAGTAGATTCTGAGGAGCTACTAAGAGGCTCTCTTAGTAACATTCAAATAGGAACCAGGTGGTTGCACTGCAGGGCTAGATAGTGCAGTATATAGGTTAAAGCTGAAATTCTTTTTCTGCAAGAGGAAGTGTTAGTACATACATGTTCTCACTTTCCCAGCTTGCTCTTAGAACAAGTTGTGAGGTGCAGGTTATTGCAGGGGCCTTGGCAGCAGCTGATGGCACAGTTTGTGTCCTTTCAGAGAGGGAACCAAGGACCTCCATCACCTCTGGGTGACCCTTTAACTAGATAACTGCATGACTAAAGGGGACATGGACATACTGAAATACTTTGTATGCTGGTGTCCAAACTGCTGAACAGGTGTGGAAAATGTGGGCTAGCCTGAGTTGCTGCTGAAAGGAGTGCCTCCCACTGAAAAACACAAAGGCCTCCAATACTACCAAGTTTTACACAGTTGGCCTTAGCACCTTTACTAATATTTATTACTCTTAAAATTCAGGATCTGTGAATTCTGTGTATGTTATAGGGTTTGAGGGCTAAGTCAGTGAAATTTAGGCACACACTTCCTCTGGTAAATCTAATCTAATCTATGGCCTTCCTTCCAGATTGTTGATTGCTAGAGTGGAGCATATCTTTGTACAACTTAAATCACTATTCACTTTCTTGGCTGTGGTAGGATGCTAAATACTCACACATACTGTGAAAAGATTAACACTTATTCAGATGTAAGGCGGTGAAAGAGCTGTAGGTTCTTAAAGATTCTGTAGCAGCTGCCACAAATCTGGAGAAGTTCCTCCAGGTAAAAGCACAACCCAATCATCTACTGTCTTATTTCTGGGCTTCCTCAGTCAACTGGGACTAATTAAGATAACTGAGCTATAAAATGGCAGTGAAAAGCATTTCCTGGCTCTTCTGGGTAGCTGATTTGCTGGGGTGGATTTTGATGCATTATGAGCGGTGAGAGAAATGGAGCATGTTAATGCTACTGGCCGGGGAGAAGGGGAAGTTGTGGAATTCAGTTCTCTGCTAGAAACTTGCCCTCTAAATGAGGTGATCATAAAATGCCAATTCCCCAAAGCTAACACATATTTTTGTACAGTATCTTTATTTTTATAGGGCATAGGGATAGCTATTTTTCCACTTTCTCTGACAGCAGGCTGACCAAATACTACTCAAAGGAGTACTGTGGCTGCACTAGGCTTTCCTCTTTCCTTTGGCTGTACAGTTCTCAATTAGCTTTTAAGTTGCATTATAGATCTGCTAACAGTTGTGCAGTTAAATCATTAATTACCTTCACAGTCAGTTGGGAACTCAATTTCACTTTGGTTTGCAGTTTGTGCTCCACAGTAGATTACTTAGCAAATCCATAAACATCTTCAGACAGTATAATTTAAAGAAGTTAATGATGAGGAAGTTTAGACAATTTTATCACAAAATAATTCTTAGTTAGGCATGTGAAATAGTGTTTATGAGGAAGAGGGTTTAGCTATGCAAATATCAGCCATGTAAGCAAATGGAATGAAAAATTATGTGAGGTTGTGGGTTTTTCCCCCCAATGAGTAAGAAAATTATTATTGTTGTTTTTTTTTTTTTTTATTTCTGTCTAAAAGATTAAAAGAGAAATAAGGATTCAGAGAATAACTAGATTGGGGGTCAAAACATCTGAGATTGCTTCTATCTCTATTTCTGACCTGTGTTCTAAGCAAGTCTCTGGACTTCAAAGTTCTGGTTTATTTTTCACCCTTTATCTATTTAAATTAGAAAACCTTCAGCACAATCTGTTGTCAATATATTTGCACCTATTCCAGGATAGTCCTAATTTTGATTTGCATGCTAAAAAATACTTTATTGCTACTAATAGATTCACATTCAAATGCAGCAAAGCTTTTAGGTGTATTGTGGGTTTTGTCTTGGGATGGAGACAAAGGTTTCTACTGCAAGCTTTTCAAAGTCTGTTGATTTTCTAATTAATCTAATTACTCTAGTGTGTTTCAAGGCTGCCTTAGTCCAAATATGATTTGCTTTGAGGCCTAGACTTGTTTCTCCAGACAGAAAAGCAAAGCTATCTGGAGAGAAGACTGTTATCAACCTGTCTAAATTGTAAGAATAACAGCAGAAAGAAGCAGAGATATTTTTATAGTGCCTAATGGTCATTCATCAGGGAGCAGGAGTTCCAAGAGGGGTCTGGTATTAAAAGATATGTTCTAGTATAAGAAGAAACACCATCAGATAATTATTTTCTGAGATCTGATAAGGCACTGCTACTAGAGGTGTAAATTGTTTAAAATTAAAGTTGTCACTTTGCCATGTGTTCTCAGATTGGGGCAGTCTTACCTTTCCTTTCCAAACAGACTGAAAACTAAATTGAACATGTTTCCAACCTATTTTGCTGTGCTAGTGACAGGAATGTAGTTATGGAACAATTGTTTTTCTCGTAAGTTATGAAACTGGAGAGGAGATCAGAGTTGAGAAACTGATGTGTAAAAATGGGAGTTGAATTCCAGTGAACGGAAATGCTCTCCCTCATTCAGGAGAAGATAAGTGAGACTGCTGCAGACTCTGTCCCCTAATTCAAAAGGAAAATAGAAGAACCTGGGCTGAAAACAATATGAAGAGAAAGAAAAGGACAGGCTGAGCTATATTGAATGGCTCTAGACAAGCTGATAGGGCTTCTGACCATCTCCTTTTATGCATCTGAGATTTATTCAGATGAAGGCTGAACAGTTAACAGCATAGAGCTTCAAATAGAATGCTATGGTATATAAAACTGAATGAAAACACAGAAGCTTAACAGAGGACTTTGCTTCCTCTAATGCAATGCTATTTTGCATTTGACTCCCCACTGTTCCCTGGGAAAGGCCAGCATGCAAAATGTTTTTTATATTCCTTCATTAATAATTTGCCTCCATTATGTCAAGCTGTCTTGCTCCTCTTGTGCAGTAAGAGGGTAAAAGAGCTCTATTTTGTAATTATAATAATTTAACTAACATGGTATGAAGGAAATGTTTTGTTAGCAGCACAGAATTTTCTCAGTCTTCTACAGTACAATTTTAGCCATGACTAGACAGTTGACTGATCTATAAACAATTGAGGTGGGTTGACTGTGTCTGGACACCAGGTGCCACCAAAGCCTGCTCTCCTCAGCTGGACAGGGGAGAGGAAATGTAACAAAATGTTTGTGAGTTGAGATAAAGGTAGGGAGAGATTCACCAGTTACCACAAAACAGACCTGACTTGGGGAAAATTAAATGAATTTGTTGCTAATCAAATCAGAGTAGGATAATGAGAAAAAAATCAAATCTTTAAATACCTTTCCCCCACTCCTGCCTTCTTCCTGGGAACAGCTTCACTCACAATTTTCTCTCTCTTCTCCAGCAGGATGGGGGAGAGGGGCTGCAACCAGTTTATCACACACTGTCTTTGCTGCTCCGTCCTCCTCAGGGGCAGGGCTCTCACACTTACCCTGCTCCAGCGTGGGTCATCCCTGTAGCCCTCCTGCTACCAAAACTTTGCCTTGCAAACCCAATACAACGAGCTATTAGACATTATTGGAGAGAGAAGCAATATATTTTATAGAAACACCAAGAAAATGCACATTATTTCACACAATTTTTTTCAATCTGTGTTAAATATAAAAAGCTGATATTTCAGTACAGAATAGTACTGAAAAAAAAAGTGAAAAGGTGAAATGCTTTATTAATATATTGAGGTTTAACCCTTATTCTCTGTAAGTGTTACTTCACAAAAATCATGTCAGTATCAGTGTTTTAGTGACATCAGCAATCTAGGGGATGTTATCTGATTTGTTTTTCCTCCTACTTGCAGCTACTTTTTTCTTTTGTCCTACTTTTAGGAAAGTTGGTGTGAATTTTAAATATTTACAAAAATGTTTCTATTCTGTCTCGCCAACCAGCTCCAGGAGCATCATTACCTCTTTTCTTAAGGGCTGAAGGGAATTGATGCATGCCAAACTGCAGCCAAAACACAGATGTGGTGAGCACCCCTCTGACTGCACTAATGGCTGCACTTTTTGCACACTCCTGAGGATCTGCTGTGAATCCTGTCATCTGCCAAAAAGTCATGTTAAATCCGTATCATCTGTCTTATTTTTGACCACTGCTTTAGTCACTTGAGTGCCTTGTGCTCGGCCTCGTGCCCTGCCATGTGGTGAATTGTGCTGGCAGAGCTGGCCTGCGTGGTGCTTGTGAGCTGCTGTGTGGATTTGTGACCTGAGTGGACTCTTGATGTGTGAGGATGGGCTCACCATGGGCATGTTTCAGCTTGCTCAGAAAAGAGAGGGAAGCACACAGGACTTAAAAAAACTTCAAGGAAAGGGAATTGTACATAGCTTCCTGAAATCTTTATTAAAGGGTGTCTTAGCACAACAGACCAAGTAAAAAGGCACATTTATGTTCCATGTGGCAAATATATCTGAGATACATTAAAGAGACTGGCTTTGCCTGCCTTTTTTTTTGTTTGTTTTTGTTTTGTTTTGTGTTTTCTTTGTTTTGTTTTTTGTTTCTTCTTTTTTACTGGAGATAGGTTAGAGAAATTTCGTATTAAAAGAAAAGCTCAAGAAGGTAAATTCACTCTATACTGGGTCTCTTAAACAAACAAGTCATTCTTTTCCAAGGAGGATTTTCTATCTGAATTGTTCCCTCTTGTTGATGAAGACTATCTGTAGAATTTGGCTCTCCTACAAGTACAACCATGAATAATGCATGTTGACTAGGAAAGAATGGACAGCAAATAACAACAGGAAACAAATACCACACTTTGCAGAACAAATTTCCAGGTGCACAATAATTCCTTCTAAAATCTGTGAACCTCATGGGATTCTCATATATTTTCATGAACACCTGCAAGCAATAAATATCCTGATGCCGCATATTGCAGCTGAATTTGCTGCCTTCATTTGTGTGTGGGAGAAATCATATTCGTATATCTCATCCATCTCCTGTGTCAAGCTCCTCTGCTCTGCTTCGCTGTGCTGCAGTTCAGTGTAAATAGTGGGAGAGAGAGTTTGCAGCTACCTCACACACTGAAATATCTTCTTGTGGGGATCCTGTTTGCAGGCAGGTAAAGAATTGCCACAGGACCTGATTAAGTTTGCAGGGTGTACCTGACATATTGTTGATAAGGGCCTGCCAAGGGACCAGTCCTTTCTTCTGTCTCCCATTCAGGCATCCCACATCCAACTGGTGGAAGGAAGGGTGATGTTGGTGGGGCTTTTCTTGTGTTTACCCTGCAGTGATTTATTCCACTGGCTACTGTAATTTCTCACTCTCTGACAATTCTACAAAGTCTTACATTGAGGTAACATTGACAAAGCCTTGACAGCAGTGGCTCTAGGAGATAAGAGTCACCAGCAGATAAAAGAGGATATTGGTGCATTTGTGGACAGAACCCTAGCATTGAAAAAATGTGGAGGACACCACACAGGCTTTCACTATGAAAAACTAAAGTAATTTGTGATACATGGGTTTAGTTAATGCATTTGTGACAAGTGCTGTGAATTTTTTTTCAGTTGAAAACAGTCTTGAACTAAAAAAAAGCAAACAAACAAACAAAAAAACTCCAACAATTTAAAAAATAGAGTAACTCAGAACTTGGGCTTGGGAAAGTCAGAGAAAAACCTTCCAGGATGGCTGATGTTGGCAACTGAGGGAAGGGAGTCAGGATCATCAGATCAGCATATAATTCAACTCAAACAATGGAATTTGACTGATAGGAAATAATTTCTGTTAGTGTTTCCTCATTTTGAACTTCTTTATTTGTGTATTCAATTGAGACAATGAGAATACAACACTTTACCTGACTCAGGTGCAGCAATAGCAATGAAATAAGAGTAAGGCCCATTGTTTTTTGTTTCAAGAAGACTGAAATAAAGTCAAGAGAACCTCAAAGGTTGTGTACCTGCAAGCAGTGGATCCATTCCCCACGGACAGAAAAGCCATGTGAATCCCAGGAGATTTCCACGTTTCTGTGGACTAGTCTAAAAACTTGAAACATTTTGTACCTTTCAGTGTTCATATGTTGCAACAGAATTTGGGCACAGCAGCACTATTTCACAGCCTTGAGGAACAGGACAATATATGTTTATAATTTCTTCTGTATTCATTTTATCCTGCCCCTTCATTCCAGAAAAAAAAAAAAAAAAGAAAGCTGTTTCACTCAGTCCTGCTGGAATTCTCATTCCCCTCACTCCAAGATAGATCAATGCCTCAACTATCAGTGTAAGAAACATTTCTCAAAAGAATTTCTGGGCTTGATAATTTACCTTTGTGCCAATGGGTATTTTTATGAGAAAGTCAGTGGGTCAAAGTGGCCCCTGCGACAGATCCAAATATATTGCTCTGTTTGAGCTTTTTTCAATATACACTTCAATAAAGAATGCATGCACTTTGACAGTGCAGAGACTTTATAATTTGTAAATGGAAAACCTGGTTTCTATTAATTAGGCTTCAGACAACTGGAAGGTGAGACAGCCTGTGGCTGTATGTTTTAGAACTAAAGCTTGTTGCTAAAATAAGTTGCATATTCTGCATATTTTACAGCTAAGAGAGCACTATGCAAATAGTATAAGACTAAGGAAGAGCACATGACTTTATCTTGCTTTGCAATACTATTCCTTAGCCTGATTTCCCAGACTGAGAGAGAAGTTACATGTTATTGCAAGGAAAGTAAACACACCCAGATCTGAGATAAGAAAAGTCTTCAAAAAATTGAGCTGTTATTCTGTGCCTAGTTTTCCACCTATCTGCCTTTTTGAAGCCTAGTCTTGTTGTTTCATGTAAAAAGGCTTACCTGTACAGGCTGTCTCAAATCTGAGCCATGGGGGTGGAGAGGAGAGGGTTTTATCTGTTGTCCATTCTCTGTGGCCATCAGCCACAGGAAAAACTGGCCATGAGGACCTAGTCCTTGGAGACCTTATTACAGCCTTTCAATATATAAAGGAGGCTTATAAGAAAAATGGAGAAAAACTTTTTACCAGGGTTTAAAGTGATAGGACAAGGGGAAAAAGTTTCAGAATGAAACTGGATAGACTTAGATTGCATATAAGGAAGAAATTCTTCACTATGTGTGTAGTAAGATACTGGAATATGTTACCCAGAGAAGTCGTGAAGACCCCATCACTGGAACTGCTGAAGGCCAGGTTGGAGGGGACTTTGAACAACCTGTCCTTGTGAAAGATGTCCCTGCCCATTGCAGAGGAGTTGAATTCTGTGAGTCCATGATTCGCCTGCTGTGTGGATACCTAGGTGCTATATTGAGGGAAAACAGCCTTCTGCACAAAGAAGCAACAACCTCCTGAAGTGGAGATGAGAAGGGAAAGTGGCAACTTGTTCTTAGGAGCTTGAAGTTATTCAGTGACACACTGTTCCTTTAATCCTGTGGATTCTGTAGCTGGTGTCTGCTCCTGCCTTAGGACACTAGTAGTTAAGAGAGAATGAGAAGCATCTGGAATAAACAAAGTTGAGGTGGAGAAAGGAAGATGCCTGGCAATGCACACAGATTAATATTGTCTAGGTCAGCAAGCATACTTTGTAGCAGAGCAGTGATGCTCAAGATTTTGAAACATCTCATTTTCCATTCTGATTTGGACAGATAAGGCAGCAGCTGTGCGGGTGAGATGGATTTCCCACAAATGAGAAAAAAGAGTTGCCACTAACAGGGAGGACAGCAGGGTGGAAGGGCATGAGGATAAAAAATTATCTTCACAGAGAAAATAACCAGAGTTCAGGAACACCATTCTGGCACTAGACTTCTGATTAAATAAGTTGCCATAGACCTAGACTTAGCTTCAATATAGATGAAACCAGTACAAAATTGGTTCCTGGTCAGGATGGGGTACCCTGTCTACCTTCTAGATAAGTGCCTGTCTCACCCCCACAACACTGAAGTGCAACAAAAACTGGCAGGAGGGCAGGCACGAAGTGAGCAAGGCCAGGAAAGGTTGGATTTTCCCTTATGAGTAGCACAGGATGAGAAAGCCCTGATGATCTACAGGTGCAGCCCTGGGAGCTAAGCTAAGCTGGCAGATGCCCAGGGTAAGGAGCTTTGGATTTATTCAGTCATGTCAAGCTCCTAAGGAAGGTGGTGCTGCAGAGGTGAGACCCAAGAGAAAGCTAAGGCTGACCAGAATGCCATGGCATGGAGAGGGGACGACGGCTGAGGGACAGTTGACATGGAAAAGGAACAAACCTGCTTTTTTTTTTCCAGAAAAGAGGAATATATCAGGCTTCTAAAATAATACATTTAATTTCTCCACGTCAGCTTTTATTTTGGTCAGCAGCAAGGCTCATGGCAGAGCATTAACACAACCCTGTGTATCCATGCCTGCTGGCTGCTGCCCTGGAAATGCACTGAGCTGCTTGCAGGCGAGTGAAACAAATTCAAAAACAAAAAAATAGACTAAGGGTCATGACTGGTCCATAATTGATGAATGCTTTCCCTCGAAGTATATATATTCTTCTAATGAGTTTCCTTTAAAGGCAGTGGTTGTAATTTTTGGTATTTTCCTATTGAGAAAGCAATAAAATATAAGCGATGACATAAAAAAATACTTATTTCAGTTGCAATGAACAATGTTTCTGACTATAATTTAATGGTTTACATATTAATTCTCTCATCTCTCTAATGGGCAGAAAATTGCTTTAATATAAAAGCAGTTAAATTTGTCATTTCATATCTACATAACTTAGGTTTAAAAATGTATTACAAGCAGTATCAAATTGTTTCATAGCAATTTAGCAGATTTCATGGAGGAAAAATGTGTCAAGTTGGAGGTTGAGGTAAAATTTTTATCACATTATAATTAATGTACTTTCTCTGTTTATTGTCTAATCAATTATTGTAAAGGAGACCAAAGGAATGTAATAAAAGTGATTCTTGGAAAAGTTAATCTGGGTTTCTGAGAGTGCAGACAGATTTTATTCTTATTACTGAAATAAAAAGATTTAAAATTCACTCTTCTCAGGTAAAAGTAAAAATGGCAACGATTTTGGATCAAAAATTCTCCTACTGTTCCAGCATGTGAGAGATTAAGAAGCAAAATAATTTAACTGTTTTATCAACTCAGATTTCCATTTGAAAACCATACTTCTGTTCCACAAATTCTCTCAGCAGTTTACTCAGCAAAATAACAAAGCCTGGTCTTGTGCTGGGGAATTATATTATCAACTTGACTGAGGTTGCTCAGAGCCATTCCAGCAAAGGCACAAAGTCTGATGCTAATATGAAGTATTTCTTTGAGTTCATGTCCATCCAGCAGCTGAAAGGCTTTTGTAACTTAGATCATCCATGAAGCATCACCAATGCTGTCCAAAGGGACTGCAGGTGTACTTTATCTTGAGCAGTGCTTCCAGGACACTTTTGATTTGGGACTTGAATTCTCTTATGTCATCTGGAATTAATCCCATCCAATAATTTATTAGGCTTTTTTTTTTTTTTGTTATTATTATTATTATTAGTAGTAGTAGTAGTAGTAGTATTAGTATTATCTATTTTGCATCAAAAGCCATCCCTAGGCAACCCACTGGAAAGGACAACAGTTTAATCCCAAGACTGAGAAAAGGTTTTTGCAGCAATTTCCCATACTGAGAAAATGATCTGTAGCAGGGAAATGTGACTCTCTCTTTTTCTTCTATCCACCCCCATTATAGAAATTGTTCATGGATTTTTTCTCCCGCTCTGTTCTCGGTAACATCCACTATAACAAAGTGTACCAGTTACATTGATTTGTGTTCTGCCCCTGTGATTCATGGCATGCCATTGTGGTCATTATAATTGAGTTCCAGAATGAAGATAAGCAAGAAAAAGATAAAGCGATAACCTCCAAAAAGGGAGAGATTAATGAGGGGCTTTAGTCCTGGAGAAGGCAGTGAGTGCATGTGCTTGGGAAAGTTAGGTCTTGCCAGAAGGGGAAGAAAGTAAATGTCTTTAACTATTACGTGTCAGAAACCCCAAAAAGGCTAAACTTGTACACTTTAGGGAAAAGTGTACTGGGAAAGAAAGTAAAGTTTCTTCCCTTTTTATTCCCTTCTGGCTCACTTTCCACTTTAAAACATCACCTCCATTGCTTTTCTTTTTTACTCCTTTCCTTTCTGCTGCAGGGTACCAGCTAATCATCAGAACACAGTGAAGAGATGTAACAGAATTTCAAAAAGTGTAGACTTGATTTCTAAATGCCTATATCTGTTTCATAAAATGTAGTCATCAACATACTAAGTTTATCTCTTTTTAACATTGATGAGGCACCCAGATTTAACTCATATCTGTAGGAGAACACAACTTTCAGAGGAAAAAAAATTCAATCTGGTCTTAAAAATACTATTGATTTTTTTGCATTTTTCTCTGTAAGATTCCTCTTCCACTGAACTCATTCTTGAATTTTTCAATATCCTTCTTGTGTTTCAGCTGCAAGTTTTTCATGGGCAGTTGCAGCACAGTATGGATACCCTATCTGTTCTCAGCTAATGTTCTGTCTTTTGCTTCAGACCTTGCCTTACCTTTTGGCCGTGGCACTTCATTGTTCATGAACACCCCATGTTCATTTCAGTGCCACACAGATCCTAAAGAAAAACTGTTCACTTCCATTAATTATTTCAACTTTTGTTAATTCTTTATTGAGTCTTGTACCAGTGTTGTAATTTGCCCAGGATCAATGTGAACCTGACAGACCTGTGATTATGCAAATAATTCCATTTACAGTTGTTAAATGGTGGCATCCTACCAGTTTTTTCTAAGCTCCAGGAGCTTTCTGAGAAAGAAGAAACTCCCCGCAAAACCCAAAAAAGCAAACAGACAAAAAGAAAACAACAACAAAGTCAACAAGAAAAGCCTGCAAAGTATGAATGTTTCACATGTTCTCAAGATTTTTTCTCTAACTTTTAAAAGAGAAATGTTAATATTTTTATATCAAATGCACAGAGTGTATGTCCAGTATTCCTACAAGTTAGCCAACCATTTTTGGCTTTCAGTTCTTCTTGCCCATTTGCTGCTTTTTTTCCTTACTCTATACTGAAACGTTTTCCAATTTATTGTAGAGAATGGGCTGTAAAGAGAATAAGCAAGAAATAACAAAGCCCATAATATGTATAATAAAAAATATCTGATATGTATTTATTTTTCATTATAAAGATTTTTAAAGTTCTGCTTTTGACTTCCATTAATTAAAATATGGAGAGATATTGACATTCACAATGTGAATATAAACTATTTAATTTAAAAATTGACATTAAAATATCAAGATTATTTCTTTTTTTAATACAGATGTAGAGAGCTAGACCTTTCTCTGAAAACCATTTTTGTCTGCCTTGGATGAAGAAAAGCATAGCTCGTTTAGTTGGTGAATAGGAGAATTTAGCTCAGCAGTTCTGGAAAGCCTGGAAGGAATGCTCTTTCCCTCATCTAATGCCAAATGTACTCTGGATAACGATATTTGCCTGGCAGAAGAGACTGAGAACATCTGCTACCTCAGCACCCCTAGTCCCCACATTCCTGGGACTAGCAGGTGTGGATACTGGTTGGATGCATGCATCAGGAAGGGGAAGCATCCAGCAAAATATTTTGAAAGCAGGAAACCGTTTGCCCACAAAATAAAATGTAAATATTACAGGACAACCAAAAAAAAAACCCACTCAGATTTCATCAAAGAGTCACAGAGACCTATCTGTGATACTTATTAGCTATTAACAGGAGACAATTTATAAGTTTGAGTGAGTTTTTAACTATTGTGGAAATACATTAGCTGGCAACAGGCTGTAATGCAAAGTGTATATGGGGACAGCCTGTCTCAGAGCTTGCTAACTGCTTTGTTTTTTACGCCATCTGTGTGTTGCTATCTTTATCTAGCTGAGGATTTTGTTTATACATCTATATTTAGTACATTGAAAAGAAGGGGGAAAGAAAAGATAATGATTTTGTTTTCTTTTTCAAATTAACCTAGGACGACATCCAAAACCTACCAGAGTAGAAAACCTGGGCTGGGACCTACCTTAGGGTGAGATATTTGTGTAAACACTTGATATTCCTTAAGTGATAATATTGGCCAAACAATCCTAAGATCTTCTTAAGGATTTCTTTCAAATGATGCATTCAGGCTCTAGGTGCCCTCAGCATCTGCTGAAGGTTGGCAGATACAACAAAAGGCCTGTGGGAACTGTGTCCAGGAGTAGTGAGGGCTGCAGTCAAGGAGCAGCTATTTTAGGTTGTGACCAAAGGCATTGGTTCAGATACTGTGCAAGTAAGGTGTGACAAATAGATGGAGATAAAAAAGCTACAAAGTTGAAAGATCCTCAGGCAGGGATGGAGATGGATCTTGAAGCTGGAAAGAGCTAAATGTACAAACATGGAAGGGTGAGGAAGCCTGGCTACCAAAATCTCTCTTTGTAGCTTAGTTATGGGTATAACTTGACTAAAGAAGCTCTAATCTCATAATGAAAATGAGAAAGCAATGACACCTGTCCTCTCCTTTCCATGGGAAAGGAGCTAGCACTAGTTTCCAATTAATAATTTTGTAGCAAAGGAAAACCAAAATACTCATGTGCTTTTCTGACCCAGACATAATACTGTGAGCTATTTGCTGGATAGGCAAAGCCTTTATGTATCTTGGTGATGGACTGTGGGCGTGGGAAGGCCTGAGCTCCGAGTTCCTCTGCAAACTTTCTGCTGACATGGTGTAAATAATTTCACTTGTCTGTGCCTGGTTTGTTAGGTGGCATTTGGTAGAGAAAGGCACCATAAGACTTTGAAGGATGCATAGGTAGAACCAACATAGTTCTTGAATATGCTCCTGTAATTCTAGACAAGTTAATATACTAATTTATATTTACCAAGTGAATTCTTGTCCCCTCGAGTTTAAGATTTTCTTTGTTTATATACTTTAAATTTATGTTTGGTCAGGGTGTTTAACAGGGTGGACATGCATTTCTTCTGTTAATTAATTAAAACAAAGACATTTTTGGCTTGAACCAGACAGGAATAACATTGAACTGGAAATAAGAAAAATAGTTGATGAGACAAGTTTTGTACTGTAAGCCACAGTCACTTGATCAGTGGTAAGCATTTGTTTCCATTGTGTGGGTAACTTGAATGCTTGACAGCACATCTGAGCAGTTAAGTTAATTCTGCCTTAAGTTAAGGGAAATCTGGTCTGTGCTGGGATTTTCTGAGGATTTCATCAGCAATTCTTTCTTGCAGTCTGTGGTTTTTACCAGTTTTCCACTCTTACGTTTATACCTGGGGGAATATCTCCCAGAGACCTGGTTTCTTTTTCTTAAAGTATTCTGTGGCTTTTTCTAGCACTACTATAAACTACAGGAGAATTTGTCTGTCCTCAATAGAAAGATAACAAAGAATGTTAAACAAATGGATTTTTAAAGAGTTTAAGCTCCTGATTCCCTGGAAGTTTCCCTATGAGTGTGCTGGTACTAGTAATGATGTATCATTATGATGAGATCCTGGTCTCCCTGTGCTGCCAGAACACATCCCTTTAGAGATATTAGATTGCTCAGTTTTAACTCTGCTGATCTTACTGCCTGGTACTGGATCATAAAAGACCCTGGAGTCATGGTGACAGTTGGAATAAGGATAAAGAATGTGACCATATGGTGCTTTTCTATGTTATAGGATGCAATTGTGTAACTTGGCATGGCTCACTTTGTGAACCAAGAATGCTGGAGACAGATACATCGCTGGGAGATAACGAATTTCACATATCCGACACAAGACTGAAGCTCACGTCTCTGCTAGAAATGTTTTGATCTTATCTGCAAACTTATCCCCATGCCATGCCACAGAGCTGTCAGTTATCAGTGCCGTATCTGCAGAACAGCTGGAAATTTGGATTTTAGGCCATCACAAAGTAGAATTTTGCCCCTGCTGAGCAGATTGACAGGTAACTTATTTGGTTCTTTATGCACAGATTGTGCCTGTGACCTCCAGCAGCATGGATAGCTGCGTATCTTTCAAAATTACCAGCCTCTCCAGTCTATTTTGTGTGCCTCTGTGTAAAATAAGATTAGATGAGTAGGAAATGCAGTGTATTATTTTTAAGAGATCATTTGCAGCATTTAACTGTTAAGCACAGCCAGTCATATTTCTTGCTTAACAAATCATTCAGACTGATAGAGGTGAACCAACCTCTATAGACTGAAAAAAAACCCAGCCAAAAAGTGCTTAAAAGTCAGGATTTTCAAACAGCCCCTTCATAATGAGAGATGAACCAGGATCCTGAACTTGAATCAATGAACTGACTTGTTCACCATATTAGTCACATGCAACAGAAAGGCATCAAAATCACTTCCTGATAAATCATTCATTCCTTATAAATGCATTCACATCTCTTTATACTGATACATAAATGCATGAGCCCTTAATTCAGTCTGATGTCACTCTCCAGCCTCAGTTCAGGTCTCCCATGGTCCTATAGCTACTGTGAGACAGGGCAAATGCCATCGACCAGGGAAGAATGAGTGGCACAGCATATATCCAGAGCAGGTATAATTACCATTTTGTGTGCCAATTAATATTAGATTAAAAAAAAGACATCCTCCAAAGAAACCTATTTATTATTTAAAAGCCCCCCAGGGTATCTTCTGACATGGATTGGTGCTATAGCAAAGCAGAGGCATGAAAGCAGCTGAAAGCAGACAAACTGTTAAGCAGCATTTAATCCTTTATGCATGTTTTATACATAAACAAATTGGAATGTGTAGATCAATGTCCTCCAGCTGTTTTTCAAGCTCCATTCTGCCTTCATTAAAGATTTAGGGAGGAAGTTTCCAAACATAGATATGATGTCGGGAAAAACAGGATAGGATTTTCTTTTCTTTTTTTCCCCTGAGCGGTTTTCTTAAAACCACCACTGCCTCTCGCTCAAGCAGCAGTACACTGCAAAGTGTTCCTTTGTCACTGCAGCCTGCACATTAAACCCTCTATACAGTCTTTTAGTGCTGAGTCACGTTAATTAGACAACAGATATAACTGCCTGATAAAGTGTCCTCAGAGAGAGCCAATTTGGCCACATCAAGTTCACACGGGAATCATAAAATACCAGGCTCAAATCAATTCCATGTAAACTCAGCCTATTTTCAATGACGTAGTGCTCTGTGGCTCCTTGAACATTTATTCTAACAGCCACAGTGAGAATTCATTGATTTAATCAGAAAGAAAGTTTTTCAATTTACCCCTCCTTGTCATTAAATATCTTGACAAAAAGGGAAAAATTTGTTCTCAGGATTGAGGTGGAGAAGAGCAGGATGAAACAAGGGTGTTGGTGGCCTGCTCAGCATTTCAGAGATTGGCATTCCAGGGATACTGCCTTTGCAGTTTCTGTTCTTTCCCATAGATCTTTCCTGTGCTGAGGGCTGCACTCCTCTCCCAGCCTAGTGGTACTTCTGGGCTTCATAGCAGGAGCTGTCGTGGCCAGGTCTCCATTTCAGCTAACAGAAGGGGTTTAGCAATAAATAGCTCTTCTGTATCTTTGACTGTGCTGTTGTGCTGCTGTTGTCTTTACTAGCCACATGCTGATTATAAACCCTCAAAGCTGAACCCTCTCACATCTAATTCTACAAACATAAAGGGACAAATGTGGTGACTTGTGGAGACCTCCAGGAGGGCACATAACCTTGTTTCCTGGATCCTGTGTCTGTCAGCATACAGCTCTGCCTTCACTACATCCCATTAACAGCAGCTTGAGTTTTCTGGTTTTACCTCCTAGTTTTGTGTGTGCCGGAAACATTGGCCACTACCGTGAAACCACTGTTAGGAAATGCAGAGATTTGAGCTCTATGCCATGTCAACCCTTCGCTCTGAGACAGAGAGCAGTGTCTCTGCCTTACTTCAAACCTGGCATGAATTTCAGAGTCAGATTCTTTACCTGACTACTGCCTGCGCTGAGTTAAATGGGCTGCCGCAGTGCCAGATGTTTTTTTTCTTGCTTTGGTATTACTTGGCTCCCTCGAACATACAAAAAAGAAAAAATACCTCTTCCATGGCAAAAGATGGGCTGGGATTTCCACTCCATGTGTCTTGAATTTAAAATCCTGGGACCTGATTCTAAACAGCACTATAAAGTTGGTGAGTCTTACAGATGTTCAAGAGCTGTAAAATTCACACACACGTACAAGCACCTAGACCTGCCAACTTTAAGCCCTCTCAGCAGCTGCTGTTAGATGCAGCTCTCATTTACCCTTTACTCCTACTAGTAATAACCTAGGGTTATTACTATTAAGAATTAATATCCAGCTGCTGTATCACAGACCTGTGGGAGTCTCAGTTTTGTAGTGGGTGGGTCCTCTGCACAGAAGGCTTCCAGAGCACTGTGAGGTGAGTGGCACCATATAAAAGTAATAGATTATTAGAGCAGGCAGCCTGTATTATGAGTTTCCAGTGCATAAACACTCCAGCCTTCCTAGCTGGAGAAATTAAAATGTAAACACAAGATGCTGCTTTACTGCTTTCACATCTGGTGTTGTAACTGGCTTTACTGTGAATATTTTCAAAACAGCCAGATTGTTCAGAGCAAAATCGCAAATACCACATCTGCTCCCAGAGGTCTCCAGGAGTCTTGCATGCGGGTTAAGGCAAAATAGAAGGAAATTTGGCAGCACTTGATAAATATAAGGAAATACAGGGAAATATAGTCAGAAGCACTTGCCTCATTTACTTTAGGAAGTGAGTTGCTTTCTGACAACAGAGGTTGCATGCCCGAAGTCTCCAAAATATGAGATTTCATGACCTTTATTGAATTCCATCCATGTTTGAATAGATGCATGAATGGTTGCATCTCAATCCTCTAACTCCATCTGAGGTGTAGAAGTAACGTTAAATATTAGCTAGAAATTCTGGGCATGTTTTCTTTCACTACAGGTTGCTTCAGAACATCTTTATGGAGGAAAGATACATTTATGTGTATGTATATAGATAGAAACAAGTAACCACGCTGAAGGGCTTTCCCCAGTCAGAGGTTCCCACTGGCTAAGACAGTGTTACCAGGAAAGAATAGATTTGTTGTTTGTCTTGCATTGTTTTCTGCCGACATGAAGCCAACAAGCTGATCTATCTTCTAAATCATGTGCCAGGTTGGAATTCCTTCTTCCCTTATCTTCGTCTTGCTTCCAGGCTGCAAGGACACTACCATGAAACCAGGTAATTTATAGATGCCTCTTTCCGCTCTTTTCTCAGGCCTCTTTGCAATAACTTAAAGATCCAAGACTGAAAATGTAATTTCTCTCAGATTTCCTAGCAGAATTTAATAAAACCCAAAACCCAAAGAAACAGCTGCCTGTAATTTATTTCCCTATTGTGTGAAATCTTCACCCATATTTACAAGTGATAGATCTAGACAGCTCTGCTTGTCGGCAGCACTATTAACCTCTGCCTTGGAGAGCCTTCTCTTCTCCAGACTGAACAACCCCAATGCTCTCAGCCTTTTTTCAAAGGAGAGGTGCTCCAGACCTTTGATCTTCTTCAAGGCCTTCCTCCAGATTTGCTTCAACAAATCCATCTTAAGTTGGGGCCTCTGGTTTAGTTGAACCTCAGTGAGAAAAGTGATAGTAGAAAAACTTGGGTGTCTACACAGCACAGTTTGTGACTGCAAAGATACTTTGTAAACTCTCATGTGTGGGCTTGAATGCCCAGCATCTCTCAGTGCTGGCTGGTGTTAAAACGGTCAACATCCCACCAGCTGCAACTGAACCCAATGGACAAGCACAGAAATCAGAACAACCACGATAACAAGGAGTCCTAAATACAAGCTGTGCAATGCAGCCAGCCCTGCACCTCATGTTGATGTGGTGTCACTAGAGGACCCCCATCCACCAAAGTGACCCTCAGGCATGATGAATTTAGTCTTTGCTCATGGCTGTGAGCAGTTGCGAATTTGGGCATGGATGTCAACTCAAGACCGCTTTGGATACAGCAAAATTGTAATACTAATTTTAGTACAAAGACTCAGGATTTAATTTCATTTTCACAGCCAATAGATAAAGAGAGCCTTTCTCCAACTAGACTGGCTGCAAACCTGCCCCTTGTAGTGTCTTCTTGACTCGGTTTTTAGTAAAACTGATGTTTTGGAATCCAAATACATTGAACTAAAACATATAGCAAGAGAGGCCAGGACTGAGAAGCTCCATTCTTAGTAATGAGCCAGTTTCCTTCTCTTAAACAAAACTCTTACTCCAGCTGTGGATTTGCAGCTTTCTGTGACTGATAACTTTTGTTATTACATTAATTCCCAGTGTCACAAGAAATATTTTGACAAAAACATCTGATTCTTTGTGTGACTGGATGCCTTTTGTCACATGCCAGAGGTAGTATATAGAAAGTGCAGTTCCCTATTTCATTGCACAGGCTGTAAGCTGTCAGCTTGGCATTCCAAAGAAACAGAAGATGCAGACAATGAGTACAAGATACGTTCTCATGTGTTTGTTACCTGAGGTAAATGCATACAAAATGGCCAAAGTTTATATAGATATTTATAAATTCACCTGACTTTAAAGCCCAAAAATAATCAATTTCTCAGAATACTCCCCCATCTTTACCCAAAATTGAATTAGCAAGCAAAGGAAAACTATTTCTCTACAACTGCTGTAGTACTTTACATTTATTTTGCTTGGTAAGATGATGATTTTTCTAGTGGTATTAGAGTGTCTCTTGTGGCAATTTCAGGTAATTATGATTTAGTATGAACAAACCTGGAAAATGCATGGAGAAAAGCCTGGAAAGATTATAAAGTTATCATAAAGAACAAATTTCATAGGGAGATGGACTGAGAGATTGTCTCTGTTCCTTTTCTTTTTTCTATCTTTTTCAGAGAAACAGCATATAATTGTGAGAGACCTCTGCAGATAATTTACAGACCTTTTCTTTGGGCATTATCTGAGGGGACAGTCTGCATTAATCTAGCAGTGGATAGATAGATTTGCATTTCAGCCACCGTATCCCTACAGGGGCTCTTCTGAAGGGAGCAGGAAGCTGGTGGTGACATGCAATATCCAGATGTACATGCAGAAGGAGCCATCCACAAAATAAACCTTTCCTGATTAATGATGGCTCTGCTGAATTAGGAATTTTCCTAGAAACTGATTTACTGAAGTAAAAGTGACACAAAACAAAAGGGGAAAAACAAAAAGCCAGAAGACAATTCTGGCAGACTTAATCAAGAGGTGAGTCTACCTCTCTGTGAGTGTCCCTGTTTAGCCCAGACATTTAATTGTTCCTTCTGTAAATAGCACCTGCTGAAACTTCATAGGGTAACCTTCAAGCCCAGTAACTTCAGTTATTAATTCAAAGTTGATCCTTCCCTGTAGACACAAAAAAGTCTCTTTGCAGGCCTGGGAACTGAAAGGAGTTTGATCTATTACCTGAACTTCCTTCATTCTGCAATTGGTCACAGACATCTGACCTCCTTTGGCCACAAGAAGCCTATTGTTATCTCTGATATATGTTCAGATTCCACAATTTCTGTCTGGTTTTTATCTCTTAATTCTAGTCTTTAGTACCAAGACCATTGTTGCTGCATTCTTCTAAGTGACAGCCAGGCATGAAATGAAAATAAAAGTTGTATAAACTGTATAAGAGTGAGAAAACACCCAGTATTATCACATCCTGCTTGAGCTCTACATTCTTTGTCAACAATCCATTAAGCTGTTCATAGTCTGAAGAGCAGATTTAAGTATAAGCCCCATTTAAAGTATGCTGTCTGGCAAAACACACCCAAAAATCTGTATTTGATGGATTGTTGTGAAGACTACAGTTCTGAATAAGAGGAAAAACTTAAAACCCAGAATTTAAAAGTCAAGTCTTGCCAGTAGTATATGAAGTGTATTTACTGAGTAAACTCAAATACAATCTTCCTTTTGAATAACTGCTGTCAGAAACTGAAAAGAACTAATTTAAATTTAACTGAATGAACCTAAGGCATTACAAGAGAATGCACAAAAGCCAAATGGAGAGAGATACGTTCAGCTAATAAAACGAACTTCTGTAACAGCTGTAAAGTAACCATTTCAGTGAATCATTAGTAAGACCTACTATTTGTGACAGGATAAAAGTTAATGTTTTAAGTTCAATGCGCAATACAGTTAGTAACTGATGTTTAAACAAGAAAAGCAGGAAAACACTTTTTTTTGTGTTTTGTGAGTTTTAGAGTTTATAATCAAGGATAGGAGGAGATGTAATAGAAGTGGTTTGTCCAAAGCCAAAGGTAAAATAAAAAGTCGGTGGAAGAATGAGGTCTAATCTCCAGGACTGTATGATTTCCACTTTTGTATTCTTTCTCACAGACCTCTCTGCTTATCTTTTAATAGAAAAGCTATTAAAAAATATTGAAGCAGATAGTCACTCTACCTATCCTTTCAAATCATTCAACTCTATGGACTCTGTGCAGTGTAAGCAGTTTAATTTGGAAAGCTGGCCTCAGGGAATACCCATAAAGGATCAGACATAATCTGTCCCCATAGTATTGGTACTTTATGGCTAAGGATTGGTCTCACAACATTTCTAAGCTGTAGCTTTTCCTAGTCAGGATTCTAAGTGGTCACTTGAGTGCCTCTATTGATAATCAGTATGTTCTTTTGTTTACCTCCAGTACCAGCTTATTTTACTCAGATGTCACCTACTGCTAGACATAAAGTCTAGACAAGTTTTGTGATTGCATCTACCCTCAATGTGGTCCTGGGGCTTCCCTGGGACTGTAGCCAGAGCAATCTTCCTTCTGCATCAGCCCTTGGAGCCATTGATCAGCTCCAACAGGGTATGAATTTCCATTCTGAAAATAATTTCAAAGCCCCAGAATGCAAGGAGGGATGAAAGTATCAGAGGAATGCTTTCACTTATGCAGCCAGTGCATGAACACCAAACCACTGAACCGTGATGAAAACTGGACTTGCTCTTCCCTCAGCTCTTCATCTCCCTGAGCTCTTCCCTCAGCTTCATCTTCTCCCAGCAAGCTTTCTCTAGCAGGTGCAGGTTGTAGCAAGGAGAAAGCAAAGGGAGGTCTTGGCTACTGCTGGAGATGATGAATCACATCCAGCCCGAGCCAAAGGGCAGGGGCATTCATCCTCTGCCTCAAAGATGCTCAGTCCAAGTGTGTCAAACAGGCTCCTGTCAGTGGAGAGAGAAAGGCATTACAGAAAATGAACTGTCACATCTTAAACTAGGTGATCTGCCATCAGTGAAAAGACTCTCTCGCCATGTCTCTGCTCACTCTCTATCAATCAGTCAATCAGTCAATCAATCAATCAATCAATCAGCAGAAAGTATGAATTTCTGCCTGTTAACCAGTTGCCTTTAGATGGGGTGAATTCCTACAGAAACATTTGCCACACCACAACAGGCTTCAGAATTTGCAAAAGAAAAGTAACCAACAAGACTGCTTAAACTGAATCTCTCTACCCTTTGGAGATGTCTATATCATAAAGCAGATCCACCCCACTCAGCAGCCAAAAGAAATCTTTGTCTTTCAGCTTTCTCTGTAGCCTTTAAGGAGTGCAGCTTAGATCTAACTTTGTTATTTCAGTACATACATAAAGTTCATAGTCCATACTCCCTCCTGCCTTGTATCTCATGCAATGGCCAAGCTCCCTTTACAGCTCCCAGGTGGAAAGCAGTCTGTAACCTGCTTCACTGCTTCCTCTTGAAAACACCTTGAAAATTTTTTCCTTCAAACTTCTATAAAAATGGAGCAGACACATTATGGAACATAATTTAAGTGTCAGAATGTTTCTTAGACTAAAGCTCTGCACTGTCCAGCTTCAATCAATCCAGCTAGTTTCTGAACAGTCTGGCACCAGCAAAAAAATATTAAAGAAGATAAATAAATGAGCTGTGACTTGAATGATGGATGATTGCTCTTGTTTTTTATTCTACATACTAGTGTCATTGCCAAAACAAATTGTATTATGAAATCATCTTGTTCACTCAATAGTCTCATCAGCTTAAGCTTTTTCCATAAGCCATTTCTTAGAGCTAGAGATTACACTTTTTTCTCCTTCTTCGTTCCTATTTCTTTAGCTATTCTGAAGGATAAACAGGTTTTAAAATTGAACATGTTTTGAAGGCAGAGTTAGGAATTTGCATGTTTATTGGTTTTGTTGTTGTTTGTTCCTATGTTTTTTTCCACTTCTTCATTATAAATGAATAAGTTGCTTTTATGTAACAAACATGATTTTCTTGCCTGGATAGCTTGGCTTTTGCCATGACAGAAGAAGAATTTGCAATCTCAGGATTCCTTTCCTCTTGCTTTGGTGTTTCTTCAGTTTTCTATCCTGTTGCATGTGGAGGTTTTAGTGCTGCTCAGCGTGGGTAAGAGACTGTCCTTTCACTAAACTACTGAGAGAGAGTTATATTTGATGGGAAGAGGTGGGAGGGAAAGTATTTCATGTTCACTTAGAAATGCTGGCAATAAATTAAAAACAAAAACCCAACCAAACACAACACAACAGGAAGAACAAAAGAACAGGGGAAAAGAACATCGTATCGTTCTGTTTCTACTTATTTTCAAATTTACATATTTCTTATTAAAAGAAGAAGTGAAAGTGTCCATGGTAACAGTGCTAACTCTATTTATGAGAGGTTACAGAGAGCACTTGGCCCTGAAGGATATGAATACTTTGGGAATGAGATTTTCTTTCTGTTGCAGATTCATAATATTTTCAGTGGCTTATGACTCTGATCATCTGTTCTGACCCAGTAGTTGAGAAACCATCAGTGTGGCTAGTTTAGGAATAGTTCCTTAGAACAGCACTGTGAGGAAATACAGAAGCTCAAAATCCTTACCTTCTGACCAATGCAAATTTGGCAAGTGGAATAAATAACTGGTCTCAGCCTCATTATTTCTGGCCAGTCTTCTCAGAACTGTCATCACCTGAGTTCAGTGCTCAGCTACATTTGGGATCAAGGGTCTTTGCTCATCACTGTAAGGAACACAGTGGTGCAAGCTATTTCCATAGGCTGTTGGCTTTTTTTTAATGTGCAGCTGGTTTCATCTGCAGGGACTGTCTCAAAAGGCACACAAATGGCCATGTGAAGGAAAAAAAGAAGAAAATGTTTAAATGAAAAAATACTGAATTCTTTGATGAATGGTGACGTTCTTGATGACTGAATGTCACCATTTCCTCTCTTGCACTGCTGTCAGAGGTCACATGGGAAGATGCACCATCCAATGGTTATCAACACAAACTGGTTTGGATCTAAATGGACTTTTGTTTCCAGCTTTCTCTCTGATTTTCTATGTAAACAAGTTCTATGTAAACAAGTTTCTGTGTAAACAAGTAAATTCTGAGACAAGTGACTCAGCTCCTTCTGGCATTATCCTATTTGGACTGTAGGTTAATCAGATCCAGGAATGTCTCTCTTGATTGTATTCTCAGCAGAGATTTCACCTGAAACATCTGATTCCACCTGATTCCACCAGGACAGGAAAAGTAGGGAGGGGAAAGACACAAGAATGTTGGAGTACTGAATTATCTTAAGACTGTTCTTTTAACTTTGTTCACAAAATTGTTGTCACAAATCTCTAATGTTAGCACTCTGAAAAGTTCTTAGGTTCTCCAAAATTGAGCACTCTGAAAAGTTCTTAGGTTGACTTTCTCCGTGCACACTGCATTCTGGGGTTTTTTAATGGCTACATTAGCATTTTCTCCATTTGCAGACTTTCCTTCAATAGGTAAACAAGGCTTTTACCTTAAAAATTCCTCTCCTTCACTGAGCTGGATGGAAATTTTTTTTTCCTACAGAATGCAAAAGTGTTTGAAGATGTCAGAGTGTTAAACCACACCAGTCTAGTGAGTGGTGGTGGAAAGGAAATAAAGGGTTTTTTTCCTTGATTATCTACACAAAAGATTTCTCTTGAAAATAAAGATCCATGACCTTTTAGCTTCAATTGAAATGCCACCCATTTAAAGAATATATTCACATTACATGATTGTGTATGGACAGTGAGTGGAGAATATCATTTAAAATTCAAAATGCAGGAGAAATCGGGAAGACAGAACACTACACACACACCCCCACACCCCCACACTCATGCATATATGGAAATATATGTGCTGCATTATGAGTTGTTTCCTTTATTTTTGAGTAACAAAATAATGCATTTTTTCCAAATTATGACCATGGAAACAGCCACAAGCTTTTGTTAATTCTCCCATTCCCTCCCAGAAAGTTTGGCTAATTCTACAAGTAAACTGTACACTGTGAAAGTATTGAAAGTTTGCTCATAGCTGCTGAGAAATTAATAGAGGGGAAAGCGGGGAGTAGAGACTGAACAAAGAGAATAAGCACAGTTGCTGTGTTTTCAGGATGTTTTAAAGTGCAACAAATTCAGCCTTGACAAATGTGCAAAAACATGAAAAAACTAATGCTAAAAAAGACATTAGGGTAAAATATTTAAGAGATCATATCAGTCTCACGGTAGGAAATCTTTATATGCACCCCTTGTCTCATATTGCAAGTAATATTGTGGCTTTGTTTATGTATGATATATTTTTAAAGCTTTTGGGGTATTTTTTTTTATTCTTATTTGGGAATTTATGATACATGGGTTAGAATAGTATCATTCTGAGTTCTCTTACTCATTATTGTATAACAGAGACCTGGAAGAGCAGTATATCTTTTGCTTAGTATTTGTTACGCCAAAAAAGTAAATTATGACATTTATTGAATTATTAAAATTATGACTTTTTAAGAAACTGAATCTGATTTTCTTCTACATTAGGAAACTTTGCCCAGAAGTACAAATTCTCAAAAGAATTTGGACTTCTGACTTCTAATTTCACTGGCAGAGCTGTCAGAGGGGTTTATCCAGTTCATTTTAAATGAGTAACAGGTTCACAGTCTCTTCAGGATACCTAGGATATTAATCAGAACTATTTAGTGGATATGATTTTAGTGTTTGAAATTTCTCTTAATAGAAGCAGTTTCAGCTACAGTCCTGTGTCATTATGGATTATATGCATGAATTTCTGAATTTAAATGTTGCTAACCTTGAGGCAATGGGGCTAGTTTACTGGTCCTACAGAAAAAAAAAATTTAAAAAGGAAAAGAATTGGAAAAGGACAACATTTTCTTTTTATCATTGTTAAAATTTCGCCCTTTTTTCCAATTTTATATGTTTTCTAAGTCAGATCTTTCTGTTTCTATGAAATTACATCATATTTATCACTTTTTAAATAAGTGGATGTTCAGAATAGCAAAGTTTTCCATCAGATCAAGAACTTCGCTAGACCCAAAATACATATGTAGGAGGGAAAGCTTGTTGGCTGACTGTATTAATCAGATTTCAGAAATATTTCTGAAAACCATTGTAAATCCCTATTCAGTAATATTGTTTCTGCTCATTAGGTAGAATTGGAGATAGTTTTCCACATATTAGCACAACAGCAATAATAGTGTAGCTGAAATGGGGCTGCATTCAGCCTGGGCTGCACAAGGTACCTGAGATCCTAGGTATGTATATAGACTTCTAGACAATGCTGATTTCTGTGGGCTCTATTTTATTGCTTCCATTTTTAAGTTCAGTTTGTCCAAGACTAAAATGTCTATTCAGGCTTCCCTTTGGTCTTTACGTTATAAGCTTGATTTCCATGGGTAGAAAACGTGGACTTGCAAACACGAAGCTCGTATCTCATTACAACTATCTCATTCCAGCTTTTGTTTTGAAGAAATTTAGTGGTTTAAAATAATAAATTGGTTCTAGAAACCATTGAAAATGTTGATATGTTCACCTTAGGGTCAAGCAGCACAACCTTGTAGCTGAAAAAGTCAGTGTAGATCAGTTGTCTTCAATAGTGTTGTTCAGGTGATGTCTGCCTCAGTATTCCCAAATATACCTCTCATGTTTGCTTATTTTTAGCTCCTTCTATCCTAGCTTTCTCTTCCTCTGTCTTTCATTGCAGTTAAAGAACTAGCTGATTACCCAGATGGCTTCACAAGCCTGATAAAGTTTGGTTGAAGCAGGAAAAAAAAGAGCAGTGATATGACCTGTCTGGACCAACATAAGAAAAAGAAAGATTACAAAATAACTTTTATAGAGCTAGAATACAAATAGAACCTACACAATCTCCTGCTTTATCCTATGCAGTTAGAAAACACGAAGGGCACCACAGGAGTGATTCTATAAAATAGAGGCTTTCTGAATCTTACAAGCAAATACCATGATTTCTGACTTTTCCTTGCTTCTACACTTAAAATAAGTTAACTCATTTGCTGTTTTTTATACTCCTTTCACAGAGAGAATAAGCTAAACCTCTGATTATTCCAATTACAGCAAAATCATATTCATACTTGCAAACTAAAGGATTCATGTCCCTCACATAGACCTTGCACCTCACCTTCACCTTCAGAATTTTTGAGGCAAAAATATAACTCTCCACAGGCGCTCAGCAGCTTAAAGGCCTGGGCTAAGTCTTGAAACATGACTTCCATGAGGGTAACCCTCCTGACCCTCTCTTAATGATAACAGAACACATACAAACTAGTGAGCAAAGAAAATAAAATTCCCTTCATTTTTCATAAGAGGTGAGAAAGAATTACCAGAAAAGGAAAAGAGACTATTACAGTGTACATACGTGGTTGGGTAACTGCAAAGTGAACAGGCTGGGAAAATTGAGCTGTTTGTTTATCCTGACAACAGTGTGTATTTCTGCACTTTACATCATGGCAATACTGCATAACTTCACTCTGGAATTCTGGAATTTCATGGTGAATCCTGCTTTTCAGCACTTGTGAATGTTTCTCATTTCAATAATTTAGAATTTGCAACAAAGGCAAGGATTACCTTGAAGGGAAGGAATTCCACACATATGTTCCCTGTTACAGCTTTATAGCTTCACAGGTAGATCCTATATTTGCTAAGAGGAACTGTGAATTTTTTTATGATGCTTCTAAAAAGTCACTTACTAGAAGCATTTTCCTTGGAAGCTCCCTTTATTTATTTGCCATGCTAGCGCACTATTTGCCCTCCACATGTGGCTCTCATGGGGTAACCTGAAACAGGGCAGCCCTGAAGAACTCTGAAGGTCTGCATGTAGGTAGAAGAGCTTGTGATCTGGTGAAACTGAAAGCAGAGGGACCAGAGAGGGTAGAGAAGCAGCACTTGTCATTCATATTCCAGAGCACAAAATGTTCTACTCTCAGAGGATGAAAGCCAGTGAACAATGGTTATAAATTAATTAATGCTTCATGGACTCCTGATTTTATATCTTTTGCATTAAATAGTCATGGAATGAAATGCATAAACAGTACTATTAGAGTAGATAGAGAGCCATATTTCTCTGTTTCCAGGTGAGTGCCTATCATGAGAACATGGAGTCAGGCACTGCTGCTCTCTCTCCACATTCCCTTCAGTCTTTTTGTGCAATGCGGAACAGGTTTTTACAGGAGAAATTGAAAATGCCAACTCACATTAGCCAGTTGATTAGTAGTTATTGCACTCTCCAGAATAGTGGATTTGCATCTCAAAAAGAAGAGTTAAATCCAGGTCCCCTCCTTTTCAGCTGCTTGGTGTAGCTGCTGAGTACTTTAGATGGGTGCATATTGTGTATTCTTCTGTATGGCAGGTATGTCCCAAAAGCATTTGCTAAATTGGGTGTGGTATGTGGAGGAGTGCCCAAGGCACGGACTTCAAAGGGCTGAGGAATTAGATACCCCTTGTGTGAGTCAGATCAGAAACACTTTTTACCTTAGCATATAGAGAAACAGAATTTAAAGCAATCAAAGCATTTCGTGCCCAAATTTAGATGCCAGCTAAGTGGAAAATTTAAGATTGTTCACCCAGGTACTTTAAATACTGCAAAGATCTTATTTCAATTTCTAAAATTCCTTTGTGTTCAGAACTGTCTATGGTGGCATCATAGGTATGGTCTAGGAGAATGACAGGCTGGCTGTAGGAAGGGCTTATGTTGGCAGTCAGAGATGGACTATTTTCCAGAAACTGCCTGCAATATACATTAATAGCCTACAGTAAACAAAACAACAACAAAGAAAACAGGGGGAAAATAAAAACTGCAATGCCCAGAGGCCCAAATACTGTTAACAGCAACTTTTATCATAACTGTGTAATGGTCCTGATAATTGGTCCCATCATGTCAGACAGTATACAGAGGGGAGAGTAAAGGTAGTTCCTGCTTAGTAAAGCAGTAATAAATTTGATAGACCTAGAGGAAAATGTCTAAGTACTGCAGCTATGGGACAGTAAAAAGCAATGAACTGAGGTGTCCTGAATCCCAGGGTAGGGCACTGTACATCATTTATGTGTGGAGATACCTGTTGCAGATGGTGACATCAAAATATCAAATCACTATTAGCTTTTCAGAAACAAGTGTCAGGAAAGCAGGTCTGATAATGTTGACCCTCCACAACCTCTGCAGTTGCCAGCTATAGCCCTTGACAGTAGGTTTATCATTGTTTTGAGAGAGGTAAACTGATCTCTCTCAGGCATCTGTTGTTTTTTTTCCCAAAGAAAGGGCCATTTTTGTAGAGTAACACATAATTTGTTTAGCATTACCCATAACATTTTATGATTGCTTTCATAAAACTCCCACTTTTTGGCAGCTTTTCTTACCCCAAAAAATGTGTGAAGGAAGGAAATAGAGCCAAGAGTAGTTGTCCTAGCCATCACCAGAGCACTTGGGTTGGAAGAAAGTCTTTAAATATGGGGACTAACTCAGAAGTGGGTGGAAGATAATTTGTGTAAATTTGCCTTTAACGATTTTATTTACCCTGGCTTATTTAAATCTATTTCTATTTCTCCATTTCTGGAGATGTGTGTCGCAACCTATTTTTTTCCTCACAATTCTTTCTGTAGTTTTAAGCTATTCTGGGTATCAAAAGTGGAAAAAAACCCACAAAAACTGTTAGAGCTCTGACAGGTGTCCTCTGACAAGTCTTTCCAGGGAGTTTTAAAATGTTCCTTCTCCTAAGCTTGCCCCATCTCTCCTCCCCCACACTATGTAGGACACGATCCGGAAGGAGCCTACACGTCACATTCACTGACTGACAGCCTCAGCCATGAGCTTAACCCCGTTTTTATCAGCTGTTCAACCTAGAAAGTACAGCTGGGTTCTGAAGTTGATAAACCTCCCATTTCCCTTCTGATTCTGCTCTGGAGGTGATGCTATCTGGCAGGGAGCAGCAGTGTGTTCAACTGCTCTAGGAGTCAGGCAGAGGAGATCTCACATCCCTGGAGCTCTTTGCCTCACAGCAACTTGCTGGTATTTTAGGATTTTCTTTTCTTCCATATCCCCCAGGGAAGCTAATTTCATGGCTCAGCACAATTTGACTGTCGAGATTATTGTTTTTCCCTTCTGGATACTCAGCCTGAACTTTCCTTTGACTCTAACCCCATTAGTTTACTTGCATGATTAAACTAAGTGAGTGAGCCTGACAGAATGTGAGGTCCTCCAAAACCCTCCAGTTTTGGAGAGTGTAGGTTTGCAATCTGCATTTGACTGGAGAATATTTTTTCTGAATAAACACACACGCATTATGGTAATGAATCATTAAAGTTGAAAATATGTATATATCTAAGTATAAAACAACTATTAAGGCCAAAATATCATTGTGGAAGTGATCTGGCTGTGAATTGGGGATTCCTTGAATAAATATCTTCACATTTGTAGGATAGGCTGTCTTCTGGCATTTTAGTGATGGTTCAAAGGATTTGAAACTCTTTTAGTTTATTTTCTCAAACAGAAACTGTAGTCCCTACTAAAACTGCCATAGCAAAAAGAATATAAGGACAGAAAAGTATGCTATTTTCTGTACTCCACTGTTGGAAGTTCCCAACATTTTTTCTCGATAATGTTCCTCTCTTCCTCAATTATTCAGTGTCTTATCACCTGCTCTTTAATTGGATGCACAGAAAACCACAGAAACCTAAAACCTTTCACTAAACCCTGCAAAATAAGGTTGAGTTCTTCTATATCTGTTATTAGGTGCTTCATGAGAATAAAAATAAACCCAAATAAATTATTTATGCAGTCATGTCTACATTTCTAAAATTAAAAATTATTAGTCCTGGCATAAGGGGCTGATAAGTGAACAGTCCCACTGTCATGAGGATGGTCCTCTGCAAGGGGCCATTCCTTGGGGTTCAGTGTGATTCAGTGTCACAGTTCACCCCTCCATACTCCTCTTTGTCACAAGTCTGATAAGAACTCAGTATGAGACAAATGGACCATGTGAGCAATGGAGCTAATCAAGGTTAATAAAATCAGTTTTATAAATGAGCAAATTTTTAAGAGCATCTATAATTTTTTCTGCATTTAGTCATGTCATTTAAAAAAGAAGTCAGCACAATGGCTTTAAATATTACAAATAAAATTTACTACCTAAATGAAGATCATTGATATCACAGACAAGCAGGAATAATTTAGATCTTAATTGGACCTCTAAGGTAATTAATTTTCCAGTGATGTTTGGTATAAATATTCTCTCCTTAATTTATTGAAATAGAAATCTGAAATGTTCATGCATCCAAGTGTGCTCCAGTTATAAATAGAAAAAATTAGGAATGCCCAATACCCTTTTTTGTTCTTTTTTTTTCTGCAGTGTCAGCAGAAAAGTGGTACAAGCAAAGTATACAGTAGTTATGCCTTAAAGGTTTTAATAGCTGATACCCTAATCCATAACCATCTATCAGTACATGATGGCATTTGACATAAGAAGTTATATTTGAAACCAAAATAATTGACTATGTTTATTTAATGGGGAATAGCTTATTTATCCAATGGGACCTAAGCCACTTACTGAGCTAAATCCTAAATGATTTGGAATCAAGGACATGATGGAAGTGTTTCAGGCTTTTTTCCATGTAATATGGTCTGTAGGTAGGAAAGGCCAAACTCCTGTATTTGTTGTACAGGAGTCTGCAGTTTCACTGGAAAATATTTAAAAATCTGCAAATGAAAAAGGCTTAACACTGTGAGCTGTTAATTATGAAGTTTCCATAGAAACGCCATTATTCCCTCTCCTTGAGAAATGAGCTAACGTGTATTGTGAACAGAGAGAACAGGGAGAACAGTTATTGACAACTGTCTGTAACTTTCTAGATTATCCTCATATAAAATGAAGTCATGAAAGAAGTTCAATGTGATGGTGCACACAGCACCCTTTTGCAGCTGTTGCATGGGATGCTTGTTCTTTTCTCTGCTCTTGCTCTTCTGTTAAAGTGGGAGCCCACTGACCTCTTTAAAGAGGCGAGATTTTCAGAAGACTTGAAGACAGCAAGGCAGGAACCAACCAGCTCATGAGTAGGATTTAAAGAAAATAAAGACTAAAATATTATTTGGAACAAAGAAATCTATCTGCTCTGGTGGAATCTGAAGCTCCCCGATGGAGCAATCAGGACGTACATCCGCTGACTCTGGTCACTGTTTGGGTGGGGCCTCAATTTCAGCATTTCTTCATCCTTTCATATTTAAAGTCTCTTCTCCAAAATAGAAATGACATATAATGCCATCTGTAAACTGATATAATTTTCAATTTTTGGCTCCTCTATTACACTGTGATGATCTGCTTGTCTTCCCTGTCTTTACACTAATAGTGGATAGACTTCCCTGGCTCCAGGGGCTGCCCATCTCCTCCAGGTCTCACCAGACCTCACTGCTTTGCTCTGGGGAGGAGACAAGCCAGTTTAAATCTGGGCTGCTGCTTTCTGCCTTTCCTATTTGTGTCAGCACTGGAGAATTTTTGAGAAGTTGATCAGGCCAAAGATTAAAATGGTCCAAAAAAGTGATTAATTGCTTCAGTAAGCACCGACATGCAGAGCAGTAGTGTGAACTCATCTGGGCAGGGGGTGGGTGGTTACCCAGAGGTAATTCTGAATGTGGGTGCATTGAATTTTGTGAACAGTTGTAAAAATCAAAGTAGTTTTGATAATTAGGAAAAACAGATCATAATTTTCCCCCAAATCGACATGCTCATAAATTCTGTATGAAAATATGCTAGTTCTAATTTGATTTAAATTTCCTCTGAGAAGAGGATGAGAGCAGCATTTCCCAAAATCTCTATTCTAGCTCTTCTTTCTTTCCTTTCAATTTTCCTTCAGGTTTTCACTAAGTGAATAATAAATGTGTTTTCTTCAGAAATTACATGCCTACAAGTGAACTTCTTTGCTTATAAGCTATGTAGGAAACCATTTTTCATATTGTACCTGCATGAATAATATCTAACATTTCACAAAAACTCATTAAATGCTTTTTTTCCAAGATAAAACCTAAGCTGTAGAATGTAAAGATTTGACTTAATAGGACAATATGAATGTTCTTAAAACCTCATTTTTTACACACTTAAAAAAAAATTATAGGCAAAAAGTAAAAATGCCTGAGAATTATAAAAGGTTACTGGGATGACAAGGCCTGATCCTTTGAAGGCAGGAAACATTAGTATTTCATGTTGGCAATATTTTAAATCCTTATTTTTTCAGTGATATGTAGCAATTTGGAGTTATCTGTGAAGCATTAGATTATCCATCACACTTCTATTAGATATTAAATTAAATCATACTATCAAATGAACTAAATGTCAGTCAAAAGTAAAAGAAAAAAAAAGTTTTTAAAAAAGACCCAAATCACAAAAAGGAAGTCCAGGTTAAGAATGCATGGGTCTAGAGATAAAAATATCATGTCATTTACATTTAAATAAGCCAATGAACACGGTGTTCTGATCATGTAGAAGCTGTAAAAGGATGAATTTTGGCTATTTCAGGAAAAAGAACATAAACACCTAGATACCAGTGACTGCACTGTGTGAGATGTGTCATTCTACATCACTGAGTCCCTGACAGCAAACCTATCAACACACCAGCCATCAGGTGGACACAGAGCATTTTCTGTCTCTGGGCAGAGCTGCACAGCCTCCACAGCGGTGCAGAGCAGTGGAGGAGGGAAAGGGAAAGGGAAAGGGAAAGGGAAAGGGAAAGGGAAAGGGAAAGGGAATGGGAAAGCTCAATGGCAGCCTGGGCTTGGTGGGTGGGAGAGCCCTTCTGTACAGCTGAGACAGTCTTGAGGGTTTGCAAGTCCCACTGTCCTGCCCCCAGACAGGGGAGGGAGCTGGGTTGGTGCCTGAGAGGCCCCTGCCTCAGAATGCCCTGACGTAGTGCCATGCCCTGCCGTGTGCTCAGCCTGCCCTTCAGAAAGCAGTTCCTGGCCAGGACTGCCAAGTTTTCTCCTGGGAGTGTGTGAGCATCTCGGAAGCTGCTCCACACCACGCAGGGCCACATCGGGGCCACAGCGTGAGACAGGATCACATTCTCTCTGCCTTATATTTGCTGAGAGCCCAAGCAGTACCTCCCTTCCTCACCATCTGACAACTTAATTTAAAATCTTGGCTTGATTGCAAGTCCATGGCAAGATTCCCACTGGATACTAAGTGAATATGTTGTCACTACTGACTGCAAAATCATTAGATGATGGAGAGAGCTGATCTCAGCCTAACGATGCAGCAATGCAGGTGATGCTCACAGGGATTGTGAGCACGCTGGGGACAATTTGCTCTTTCTGGAAATTCTTGGAACATGTGAACCTTTGCAACAGAGCCTGTCACATGCCAGGGAAGGCTCCAGTCCTTCATATCTCTTGTGGAAAACAAGGGATCTAGGACTCTTGACTGAGGTGGAGAATCACTAGGTAAAACCCAGTGTTAAACAACTCATACACTTTGCTCAGCAAGTTTACTGGCTTCCGGCACAATATATATGAGGTGTGTTGCTCATGATCTGCAACAGACAAAATTTTCTGCTTCATTAAGGCCTGAGGAACAGAATAGAGGATTTAAATGTCTGTAAATGTGGATGCCAATTATCTTCACTTTGAAGAGGGGCAGGCTGTATAATTTGTTCAACCTGTTCATGTGGCTGGAAAGATTGTCTCACTGATGATGACAGAATTGATACAATTGTTCATTTTTTTCTTATGCTAAAAAAACAAACTACAGTAAACAGATACTCAAAATAAAGTGAAAACTTTTCTCCGGGCTTATCCTACTGTAATGCAAGATTTATTCAGTGGCAAGGTAGTCCTCACAGGATTGGCATGTGAGTTTTGTTTTCTTTCTCTCATGAACTTGTTGCTATCCTTACTTGTCAGCATAGCTGAACAATTCCTTTGTTAATCTGATCTAATGATCACAAGGCTCAGGGAAAAAAGGATACCAAGGCAATTCCAAGCCTGGCACAAACAGAGCCAAGTGCGTTTGATTTCAAGTATCACAAAGACACTCTTAAGACTGGAAACTGTTCATTTAAATTTTGCTGTATTCTTAGGGAAAGGTCAGAATCTTTATTCAGTGGTGCTTTAGAAAACTCTTTTCAAATTACTTTGGTAGGAAGCAAGGACTACCATTACTTCTACCCAGCTTGTGCTGTAGAACTAGTCTTTAGAATGACCCTTAACTGAAGCAGAAAATGGAACTACAGTCTACCAACTAACCTCTCTGGTGCAATCTAGCTGTCTCTTGAGACTTTTTAATTTCCTTCAAATAATCCAGACACAATGATAGCAATGAGAACTGCAGCTTGAGAAATCAATATAAATTACTGCAGCAACCAAAGCTGTTGCAGTTGTGACTTGTAGGGTGCCAGAGAACCAAAGAGTTGTAACAAAAATACAATGGATGGTAGACACTATTTTATTTTACAGAATGCATCGTTGCTATAAAGGAATTCTCTTTCCTTCCTGTCTTCTTCCACACAGGACTTTGATTTACAAAAAATCAGTACAAAATAAGATATTGAGTTCCAATTATCAGTGTTTGTATTAAAGACTTTTTCCAGTCTTTTTACAGCAGACCATGCCTAACCTCTGGGCTGATGCTTTCAAAATCATACAATATCTGATGGTATGTTAATGGCATGTGGCTTGGTGTGTTTGATTTAAAGATAAATGTGCATCATTAAATACAGAACTAAGCACAATGAACACACCATATCCATGTAAATTATGGTAGCATTCTGAGAAAAGAGAGTTGTGTTTAGCTCTACTAAGTGTAAGGACTAAAAGGGGTTATAGTAATTTATTTATAAGTGGGACATGCTGTGAGAGATGGATTTAATAAGTATAAAGAGAAAGAAAATACAATTAATTGAATTATTGCAAATAATATACATTACTTGACTTTTAAATAAATTTTCATATATTAAGTGTTAAATATGCAAAGCAGTGGCATTTACAACTCTCTGTGGAGGCTGATGGTTTGCTGATAATGTTGCTTTTTCTATATTATCAAAATGAGTTAATTAAGAATTTCAAGTCCAGTGCTTGACATGACCTATGAATCAACTATATATTTTGCTTTAGGGCTCAGCCATTTGGGTCTAGAAGTGCTCACAAAGTGAAACTTACTAAGCTCAAGACAGTTTTAACTGGGAATACTAATAACATAAGCATAATTCAGATATTCAACTGCTCTTCTACCTGGAAAACCATTTGTTCACCTTGTTTGAAACTTGACAGAGACTTCTATTTGGTCTTCCCCTGGCATTTACCAGGCTTTGAAATTAGTAAGTTAATATGCCTTCAGTTATAGGTTCTGTTAATCATTGCATAAACTGCAATATTAAAAAAATTCCTACCAAGTTGATGTGGATGAAGTTTTGTTTGACTTCAGAAGAAATTCTGCTGGACTCCCTTTGACTGAGGGAACTTCTGCCCTCACTCAGGCTGTATAAAAATAAAGTGGCAAATCCACAGGGCAGAACTTCAGCTGACACAGCCTGACCCCAGTCCTCAGATTTTCTGCAGCTAGAGACAGAAGTCTCCTCTTCTCTTGGAATTACTGGGACCAGGGTTATCCATCCACAAAAGAGGCAGAGATTTCCTGCTCAACTAAGCCATGTCTCAAAGACATGTGGAGGACTGTGTTTGATTCCTGCTGATCTCCAGCCAAATGTCAATGTCACCCCCATAACACCAGAGGAGAGAACTTACTGGTTGCCTCACTTGGGACTCTGATCTACAGAAAATCCCAAGACATTCAAAAGTCCTGAGCATTGATCCCATCCCTTTGCTTCAGTATGATTTGTTTGTTGCCAGTCCACTTGAAAAGTAGGCCTTAACTGAGGACGCTCAGTTGTGAAAATAATGATGTTTGAAACGAAACCTTTGATGCCTCATTTTATTTCCACAACTGATTTTAACACCTTTGAATGCTGAGATTACATTAAGTGTCTGCCTTTCAATTTTGTACATAGTAGCTCAAAAATTATGGTGATAGAGGAAGTCTTGTATTACATTGGACCTCTTCCAATATTAGTTATTTAACTTTGAGTATGCAGAGAGTGTAAATGGATGCATTTCATTATAGTGGTTTGGTTTTCATGTGAATCAAGAAAACATTGTTTAAATTGGGGAAATTGTTTAGAATTTAAATCGCCAGCATTCAGATGGCTGTGGGTTTAAACAGAGAATAGGTCTCAGTGGACAACTTCTCTTCCAAAAAGGATTGCATAGCAAGGTCTAAATGTCACCAGTTTTGAGAATTCTGAGACTCAGATGCCATACCAGAATTCAACTGAATAAAATATTGACATCCTCCAGTGTTAGGCATCTAAATTAAGGTGTTTGATTAGGATTGAGCTAATTTGTAGAAGAATTAGCCAAAACCCACTAGTTTTAGCAAACTGAAAGCTCTGTTGTTGAATTAGGAAGCATAAACATCTCATTTAGATATCAAAACCAATGTAAGTTTATAGATGCATCTGTATAAAAACTTTCTGCTCCACCAGAAGCAGGTATGGGTTTCAGTTTGAGCTGTTTTGATACAAGTTTCTTTTTTTCACTCATGAGCTAGAAATTGCCCATAACCTTTCAAAGAGCTTTACACTTCCATTTGTTTACTGAAGATCTAGGATCTTTGAGGAGCACCTTTGAATATTTGTTTATACAAAAGTTGCTCTAAAGTGCTAGTTATTAAATGCTTGCTGGGCTTAGTAAAACAAAGGTCTCTCAGAATTAAGTAGATATGCCACTAGCAAAAAGACATATTGAATAATAAAAATGCTCAGTGTGCTTAGCATCATTTTGTGTAACTCTAAATTTATTTATAGATTTTGACTTTATAATAGGCTTCAATGTATCTTTACTTTACGGTTTGCCAATGCACCCAGAGGGAAGGTTCATTCTAATCAAATTGGGTATCACAAAAATAAGCATGGGAACAAATCTACAAACCCCTGGCACTGTAAAGAGGCAAATAATTGTGTTGCTAAGTTTCTTCTACCTTGAAACTAATTCTCCATGGTTCAGCTGTTGGTTCCCAAACCAGGTAGTGCTGCTAGTTTTTGCTGCAGTGCTGTCCTTCAAGGCAGACAAGTACTGAGTGTGGGCAGGAAACAAGGGCAGCTGAGTCAGCTCTGTGCTGTGTTCATGCCTGCAGTAACTCATCAGCAGACGGGCCAGTGAAATGTCTCATGGTAGGAGAAACAGCTATCAGGAAGTTCTGGAAAATAAACTCTGCCTTCATCTTTCTTCATCAAAACCTGTTGAGGGGAAGGCTTTTATAGATAAGGATGGGACATGGCATTTGTGACTGCCTTTACTGGTATCTTTGAAGTGACAATCTCTCTTTCCTGTGGGAAAGACCATTTAATCCTCTTCAGGCTTTCCTAAGCTATAACAGCATTACAAATTATTTTCAGGAGTTTCTGTTTTCTCAAAATTAGCAATATTGCTGAGTGATTGGGATCTGGGCACAGGTGGCTGCCTTTGCCCTTACCATATGTCCTTGCCATGGGAAGCTGTGCTGCTGACACAGTGCCCCAAAAAAGGGACAGTCACCATGCCACTGGGTTAAACACGCTCTTGTGTTGATTGAGGACTTCTGTATTTCCAGAAGGTGACTGTAATTTGGGACATATAAGCAACAGGAATTTGTGTGAAAAAAGTATTATAACCAGCTCTAGGTTAATCATTAGAGTTATTTGGAAAGTATTTTCCATTTTATATTTATATTATAGATAAATATTTATAATATGTTAATAAATACATATCTCTTTTATAACATTTTAATGATATATTTCTTTTAGAAACATAATTCCTCAGATTAAAAAGAAAGCCCTTTCAAGTAGTTGGCTCTCTTAAAAAAGCAAAGAATTGCAGAAAGTCAATATTACCTGCAAAAATATTAGTTTTAATCAAAACCCATTATCCATCAAATATTTTCAACAAAAACCATTTACCAGGAATCATAATTAGTTTCCAGTGTTTTCTTTGCACCCTGCCCTGTTTGTTTTACACTTTTGTACCATATTCTCTCATTTGAGTGACAGACTTTATTAAATACTGTGGGAGAGTGACTGTTTGCTGTGCAACCAGCCAAGACAGTCAGGCCTGAGGATCTCAAGAGGTCCTTTCCAATTTATCTATTCTGTGATTTGGGTACCTGTTCTGAGGGGGAAGCCTCAATCTGTTTTGACAATTTCCTCAAGTATTCCATGTAAATGGTTTTGCACGAGGCTGCCAAATGAGCAGGGCTTGACAGGCTTGATTTAAGCAAATTTGCAAAGTCTTTTTCTTTTTTTCCCTGCTCTTGCACCTCAGTTTTCTGAGTTCTCAGCTGATCTTACACAACTGTACCCCAAGAGGTGCCAGGTAACTACATTCATTTAAAACAGCTTCCCAGAGAATTTATACCAGAGAATTTTGCTGTACCTGATCTTTGGCTTTATGCATTACTGTGTAATTATGATCTCTTATGCTTCATTAATTAATATTCCTTTAAGCAACACAGGCAGCAAAAGCACACAAATAGGTTTTAGCTATCTACAATCCAAGATAGTCCTAAAGGAATAAAGTTATTCTTCAGTGTTCATTTGTTTGTTTTTAAAAGTTGACAACTAAATCTCCAGATCAGGCAACACATGCACAGTTACTGACATGAGACCAAATTGCTTTCCTGTAACATTTCAACATCTTGTTTATTTGCAGCTGCAAATTTTTCAGCTGAGAATCTGGATAGAAATACTACAAAATTTTATACAGAAAAAAGGGAATTAATCTGCTAAAGAGAAAAACAAAAATGAATGTGTTGTTGGAAAGGCTCATTATGTTTTCCTTCACAAAATAGAAAAAACTACACATCTAATTTCATTATTTTTAAGTCTTTTGAGGCTACTTGATGTTTATTCAATAGGAGGACTTGCCTCATCTCTCCTTAGGTGCATTAAGTGAATTTAGTATTTCACTTTTTGTGGCCAAAAATATGTCACTGGTGTGAGGAATAGCACAAACCCCATAAACTATAGACAAATTGAATTGTATTCTGTCATCTTCATGACCACAATCTCTATGCCTTAAAAAGTTGTAGCTGGCTCTATTTCACCCTGTGCTCGGTATTGATGAAGCAATAAAAGGTAGGTATTAACATTAAAGAACCAATAGTCAAATAATTGTTTAGCTGTGTGGGAGACATCGAGGCTGCAGTCAAAAGTACATAAATTTGAAAACAGCATCCAAGTCCATGGCTGGAATCTGTGGAGAGTTGTCAGAAAGGGCAGGTTAGAACAAAATATCATATAGTGTAAACAATCAGAAACCATTATTCTTTCCCATGAGTTATCTACTGTTAAAATTTTGTTCAGGGCTTTACAGGCAGGTCTGAAGACACAATAAGAAATCAAAGAGTGAAGAGATTTATGCAGTACTTAATAATGCAGACATCACCATCTAAGCAAGCTCAGTGGGAATATATTTTGCTTTTCAGTTTAGGTTGTGACACTCACAAACCACTGAAGGTGCACCTAGGTTTGCCAGGCAGGCTGTGAGCAGTGGTGTGGTAAGTGATCCATGTTAGAGCTAACAGCTCCTGTCTGCTGGCTGAGCAAGGAAGGTGCCTTTGTGCTCATATGTGGCTGTGAACTAGAGCAGATGAAATGTAGGCACATATTCTTCCTATCTGCTGCCTTTGCAGGGAACCAGGGAGCTGAACCTGAATCTTCCACGTCCCAGGTCATCGCCCTGCCTCCAGGGAATACTTCACTGAATGCCATTCCAGAAGGGATAGAAAAACAAGTGTTTCCTCACCCCTGCCTTGCAGGCTTGTCCAAAGCAAGCAAGGACTGTGACTTATGATAATTCTATAAAAATGTCATTTTTCTGCATATCTGCTTCTGTGCCAGAATTACAGGCATTGACTCCAGCAGGCTTAGCCTGGGATTATTAAAAAGGGCTTCCTGGAGGCAGCTGATTTCCCAGCAACTCAGACTTCCTAGAGAAAATCTGGGAGCAGTGATTATTCCATCATTAGAAGTCAAAGCAAAGCAGATGAAGATACATCTCAGAAAACATACTGCCATGAAAGGGTGATAGGCTGAATGTGGCAGCAGGGACTTCCTCTCTGATTCCCTAAGATGAAAGAAAGCATAGATTTGGAGTCCTGGCATTACAGAATTACTTCCTTGGGACTACAGTTTGTCTGGGACACTTCTGGCAGATTTAACACTCTGGACTAATATGCAGGAAGGTCCACATCACAGCACATAATTTCTCTAGCTACTATGAAACATCACAGGCTGTAGAATGATGTTAACTTGTAGGGGTGTCCCATAATTCACAGAAGGATTCAGCTGTTCTGTCTAAGAGGGTCAATTCCTCTGTCTACAGCCTCATTTACAATAGCAATTCCAGCTTAGATATGGACACTTAATCTTTTTTTCATTATTATTATTCTTTCTGAACAATAGTAATTTCCAGGTTGAGGGCACACCACTCTAATCCCTTCTTTTCTCAAAGGCTGTATAAATTGTTAAGCTTGTATCTTGTTTTGTAGCAGCCGCTACAGCTGACATTTGACTGTTTAAAAACAAAACAAAAAACAAACATACAAACTCCCAAACCAATTCCCCAGGTTTTTTACATCAGATTTAGCCCTCTATAAAATGGTATCAAGAGAGAAAAAGGGATATATAAATAATTTCCCATTGCACATTCAACTGTTCATTGGAAAATGACTAATGGAAAAAATGCCTACTGTGACAAAATCTGATAATGAATATGTACATTCATACCTTATTTTGATCTTTATAAAAATGTGATTTATTTTCTTGATTTCTAAGGCCATGGGCAGCTGAATAGACCAGCCTTAGAAAGTCAAGCTATTCCAGTTTGAAAAACCTGCAGACATGTCTTGAATCCCTGAATAATGAGGTAATCTTACCTCAGAGTAGAAAATTTACATTAAGATTATTTGAGATTGACTTTGACTCTCTTTGGATTCCAAATCTTCCAAGCACTCAGTTCTCTTATCAGTAGAAGTGAATTTAACCACTTCAAAAGGGAAGGTGGGGTAACCTTCCTGCTGTGGGAAGGGGGAGGAAGAGGGAGAAACTTCTCATAAGGCTGAGCCTGCTGTTGAGATTGTCTCTATTTCTCCTCTTCCATCTCATTTTATATGTGTGTCTCATCCTCATCCCTGATTCAATGACTGCAATATTGTAGAAATATTATGCCACTAAGTGCAACGTGCCACAGCCTCCCCCATACCTGGCCTGATGGACCTACACTGAACGTTGCAGATGGGAAGTGGGTACAATAAATATGCTGAAAATCTTCTCTTCTTTTGCCATCTCTTTGATGAAACTTTCTGGAGGCTATGGCTACTTACCTGGAGTCAGACTAACTCTGATCCTCGTGTGTACATCAAGCTGACAGCAGCTTGGTATTCCTGCTGTGAATTTTTCTGGGGCAAAGTTATGTACAAATGAATTGCATTAAAGATGCATCTGAAATGCAACAGTCTCTGCAGATTGTGTAGAAGCAATAAGGCTTTAAAGAAGATGAATGGATCTGGAAATGCCAAGGTTCAACGTTTGCAACAGTCCCAGCATGAGCACAAGAGGGCTTCTTAATTAAAGGGGGATGAAGGGGGCAGGCAGCCTGCAATCACAGTGTGGGGTCTGCAAGTACTCTGAAGATGGCACTTTACGATCATGAAATGTGCTCGTCTCACAATGATGCCTGCCTGCCTGCCTGGTTTAAGAGGTGATTATCTGGCTGGCAAAGGATCACATCAGCAAAACTCCTGAATCTGAATGTCAGTCTCAGGTGAAGCCTGCCCTGGTCTCAGGGGGAGCACAGAAGGGTAACGTATTAAAATGTGGCAGCTCTTCCAGTTTGGGTGAAGCAGCTCCCTGACACTGCATTTTGTATCACAGCTTACCCTGTGCCGTTAACTTCTAAAACTACTGATATGAGAAAGGAACTTAAAGAGAGTAAAACTTCAGGTATAAATAAGTTCCATTGTGCCATAAGCAGGCAGCAATAGCACAGAGGCCAGGCTGCCTTTTGAGATTGCATGTGTCGCAGTGTGGGACCTGGCAAAAGTTTTAGACATCTGTGATGTTTTTCAACTGTTGAGAGAGCAAGATATTCAAACAGAGGTGCTGGGGAGATAACAATTTAATGAAAAAAGAGCCCTGTGTGGGATAAGTAGTTGTCCCAGACTCTTGGAAGTTGTGATGATAAAGAAGAGGCTTTGACAAGTCAAGTCGTGGACAACTTCCTTGTTGCTGCTAAAGTACACATTTACAGAGCATATCAAAACACTTCTCTCTCAAGGGCTGCTGTTATGCCCACTCCCTTCTCAACACAGACTTCCCATCACTGTCATTTGCCTTTGCACATCTGGGAAAATTGTCCTCAGTGATCAGTTCAGTTGAAATACAAGGAGACCAACAGACAGATGTGTTGCTGGATGCACTTTCAAAAGTGAGGCTGAAAGACAAATTCCAAGGTTTTTGTTTTGCAATCAGAACAGCAGTCCTGTTTAGACTGTTTATGATGCAGACCAACTGTCTGGACCTTTGTAGGACTCACTGCAGAAGTAAGAGGTGTAGGTGTATGGAGGGGAGTGTGTTTGTGTGAGTATCTGGGTGTTTATACAGGCTACTAGTTGAAACTGAAAGCTTTGGAATAGCAGGAGGGTGTTATTTTTTTTTTGTTTTTTTCCTATTTCATAATTTTTTGTGTTATTTAGGCCATTCCAGTATGAAACTATTGTTGTGGCCCAGGTTTGGGCTCCTCCCTGAAACCTGTTCATGAGGCCTGAAACCTCTTTATCCATTAAAGAAGCTACTATTCCCTTCTCTGCTTCCCAGGTATCTTGCTCAGAGATGCTGTTTGCATTCTTTCTTCTCTGTGAAAAAACAATGGTTCTTATTAGAAATACCATTAAATCAGTGCAATGACTCAAATAGTAATTTAAATGGGAAATTGGAAAGTTTGTTCTAAACACTGTGGAGTGAAAAATGTTTCAAAGGAGACCATAACATTGACTGGTGATGCAGAAATAGACAAGGTGTGGACATAGAGAAAATATTTTGTGCAACTGTTTGGACACATCAAGATATGAACAGATTGTGTTCAATCTGTCAAAACACGGTTTTCCTTTTTCTGATTAGTTTTAGAAGAAATTTTTTGATGAATAATGGAATTGTTGCAGGGTCCATGTGTTAATAAAACACTAAAACAGGTGTTTAAGAAACTAGAATCAGTAGAACAACTCACCTGTTTAATCCTGAGTACTTAAAGGGATTGATGGAGTAGGCTACCTTGTTATCCAAAGAACAGAACTCCTAATTTCTTTGTTAATTGGCGTTATCTCATTCATTACAGTTATAATGAGTATTCACAAATAGCAAATCCTCTCTTTCTTATCTCTGTCAAAGCATATGGTCCTAGAAAAGGAACCAAGATAACAGTAACCTAATGCAGATGTCCTCTAAATTCAGGATACTGAGTGATTATGTCCAAAGGAGCTGAAAGGAGCCTTAACAAAACTTAACACTTTATGTAGTTGGTATGGTCATGAGGAACGAATTTTAAAGCCCATCTATTAATCCACCCTTAGATAAAATATGGGTAAGCATATAATGGTTTTAAAGCAAAAGACTCCATGTCCTGAGTAATGCCTTTATTCCAGAAGTCACAGCCTATAACAGGGGATACAACTTGTCAGGAATCTTCCAATAAAGTGTTTTTCATTGGAAAATGCCAGTTAGTAAGAAACAGTTTGGTTCATGAGTTTCTGTGGATCTCTTGATGAAATTAATTTTAAAACAAATCTAGATTTTCAAATATGAGCATTTCTTCTTGAAACCATTTCCAGATGAAGAAACTCAATGCTTTTAAATATCAGCTAAAATACATCTCAGAAAGATAAAAATTATGAGAACTGCAAAATCATATAACAGTAATATTTCATTTTTGTTAGCTATGTTTATATTTATATTTACTCTTTTTTTTGTGACATAGACTAAATATGATATAGAAAAATGTTTCAGATTCTCAAAAATTTTAAATAGCAGGAAAATACTATTTTAGGATAAAAATTCATACTTTTTGTCAGTGACATCCTGGTGTACAGACAAGTCAAAACCCAGATCCCAAAAGATCAGTAGATATGTTCTTCTCGTTGATTTCATTGACACATTAAATGTTTGTCTTTTGCTTGGTCATAGCCTCTTCCTCCATAATAGTTTTATGTGGACCTGAGAGTCTAAATTCCTAATTTAAAGTTCCCATGATCCTTGCACTTTGAACATTGTTAGTTGTGGTGCTATTTATCAAAAATACAATTTTTGAAGTTCCTGCTGAAACTGCTTCCCAAGAGAAGTCTTTTCTTCTTCAGGCCTGACAGTACCATAAATTATTTTAAGATGTTATAACCTTCTGTATTTTCTAGTGAGTTATACTGCTAGTTAAAAAAGGCTCTATGTTTCTGAGGAGACTCCAATTTGATTGTTTGCTGGGAGCAACATTGTGAAGAGAAAATGCAGCCATTGGTCTTGGGCTCTGATATTGTCTCATAACAAATGGTCTCAATTAAGGACAATTCAGGGAAGTCCATGGAAATATAGTCAATTATCAAACCCTGAGAAAGAAATGCTTTGAGAACACAATTTGACTTCATTTTGCAAGGTATAAAAAAACCCCATGCAATACAAATATGGCAGAAAACCAAAGTCACACCAAGCAGAAAACAACAAAAAACAATGACTAGAAGACATTTTTTCTGCACTTGAAATTTCTTTCCCCATTTCATTAGCAATTTGCAAACTCCTTACTTATAGTAAATGCTTGGATGAATGTTCATTTAGCTCTATCTAGTCTGTTTTGTTTCTCTAAAATCTATCCTTAATGCCAGCTGAGTAAAAACTTACAGGCAAGGCAAAGAACCTGAAAAGTTAAACAATTTTACATCACGAAGGGAAACGTCCCTCCTGTCAAAACTCTGCTGGTTTTTGAGGCATGGAAATTTATCATCAGTGCAATTATTATCATAGTTTCATTCAGCTCCTCCAGAATCATAAGAAAAGGGAGATGATGACATGATAAGAAGCAGTATTTGCTATAGTGACACTCATCCACAATGTAATAGCAGTTGCATAAAAGCTACCTAAAAATCAATGCATGTATTTTGGACAGAAATTAGTGTATTACATCAGAAGCATTCTTCTAACTTATTATTATTATTGTAAGCTGGTTCACTGCTTCCTTCTTATTCACTGTATTTGTGCTTTCAGAATTGCAGGTCCAAAGAGATACGAGGGCTGTGAAGTCTAAGAAATGCATTAATGGTTTAGTTGGGTCTTCTGTAAATGGATTGCAGACCAATGGTGCAGCTCAGACAGAGGAAGTTTTAACATTTCTAACTACTCAGGCTGAGAACAGAAGCAAGTAAGTGTAAACACAATATCAAGATCCATCTGCTAGAAATGTTGCAATAGAAAAAGTATCTGTGAATCTCCATCAAATTTTTACTCCCATTTTCAGTGCTAAGGGGAAAGAGCTTTGTTCAGTGAGAGGTGGGAGGATACTGCTAGCCATGGGCCACTGGCATAATCCAGGAAAACTCCTCTTGGCTCCTTCCTTCCTCAGCCAATAACTCCAGCATGTGCACAAGGACTTCTGTTAATCAAGGCCAAAATAGCTAACTCTGTATTTAATTGACTCACTTTAAGGCAGGCTAGTTTAAAAATGTTTTTCTAGTTGCTCCCCAGGCTGCCTGGCAAGTTTTCACCTGCTAGAAGCCAATAAATAACAAAAGTAACAATCATGATAAGTAGTAAATATTTAATATTGTAAGAGCAACATTGCTGAGTGCACGGTATTTTGAGTGACAGATGTGTATTTGTTAGTGATATTAACTAAATAGAGAGTGCCTTGCAGTTTCTTTAATAGCCACAGAATTAATCACACAGATTAATAATGTTGCCATGCACAGCAGGAAAATGATTTTTTCTCAGCACTGACTTTCTTTTTGCTAAGAATGTTTTCAGCCAAAATATGTGGTGACACACGAACAAGTTCCCGAGCTTCTTAAAGCTGATTTTCAAAGATTTTACACATTCACTTCAGAGACTGAGTGTTCCCATTCAAGTGAGGATGTGGTCCTTCTGCTGAGAAGCCAAGCACTATTACTCAGCCCCCTGCCTGGTGCAGTGAGGATTGCTCATCTGATGCTGGAGAATAGGAGTGGGAGTTTCTCCACCCAAACACATCCTGCAGTATGTGTAAAACACCAGTTTGTGAGAAAGGATTAAATATTTTTCTCTTGCTCAAGAGAAACACCTCTTGAATATGAAGGTGATTGAGATTTAGGAAGCACAGCACAGAAGTGCCTTAGCTAATTCTCGATGGGGAAGACAGAAAGGAAATTAGCACAGCAGTGTGCCAAGGCAAATATAACCTGTCCTTGGGAAGGAGCACTGCACACTCTCTTTCCCTGGCCAGGCTATAAAGGAGACAAACTTGCCTATACCAAAGTCAAGGGGTGTATTTTGTTGAACAAGATTTTACTTCTGTGCTATCCCTGCAATTGCAGCTGTTTTGACATGAAGATGATGCAGATTGTATGGATGACTTGGTATCCAGTCAGATTCTGAGCAATAATGGCTTTGGCATGAAAAGCAGTAGTTTGAAAAGTCAGGTTGTGCTTTCAAACATCTGTATTTGATGCATCATTTCCTGGTCCATATAAAGGCCAGTTGAAACTGTATCCAGGGACAAGGTGTTATCCTGTGGGATCAAAGTACCATGTAACACCAAGTACTAAATAAACTATGGTTGGGCTGCTGGGAGGGAAAGCAAGGTCACGAGCTTGCCATAAGAAATCTTTACTTTGGAGTTAATAGTCTGCAGCAGCTTGAAGTGAGGCAAGCAACCAGCTAAATTGAAGGCAGGCTTTTGTGCATACATTGGGTGCCAGGAGAGTTTTACATACACTCAGAACCTTGCATTGCCTTTTGGAATGAGGAAAACAAAGTGGATTTCCTTTGAAAATGGAAAAAACAACCCAAACAAACCAACCCAACCCAAAACAAGCCTCTTGTGCTACAGGTATGCTATGAAGCAAATTCCTTTGCAGATAAACCCTTCTAACAACCATATTGAATAGAAAGTCACACATCAGGTAGCTCTACATCAAAGTAAAATTCCAAAATACAGTGTAATTCAGCCAGAAGGGAGTGACACATTTAAAGATGGGATTTCATCAATGATGAAAGATTGCATTATTTCTTTCAGGGAGTCCTATAATAAACCTTATTTAAAAATTTAAAATAAGCAAATAAATAAAGACAACAATGAATTGATGAATGACAGGTAGTATTTTGTATGTATTATTCTAATAAAAATAATTTTCACTTAAAGCTAGTTCTTATGAAGTATTTTCAGCCATAAAAAATTGGATTGCCATCACATGTAAAAATTCCTTTTTTAAAATTTCTTTTCCCTCACCAAAACCTTCATAAAAAAAAGCCAACAAACCTTTTCCAAAATTTGTATGCTTCCTAACAGAATTTGAGGATATAAGGAAGGAAAGCAAAGAGACAATACTTGTGTTGAAATGAAAAGAAAGCATTTCAGTGGATTCAATATCATTCACTTCTCAGACAAAAAGAAAATAGCCTGTTCTTCCGTTTTAAAAAGAGATTATTTGTCTGAAAGTTTGACCAACAGTAAGAGAGAAACTTTACATTGCTTCCTGGGCTCCAGAGCATCATTTAAGCTGGAGGAAGTCTTAAAATATCCCTTGATTATAATCATCGACCTCTATAAAGAACTTCATCAATGTTTTGTCCATTCTGGTGGCAGTGGGCAAAAAAATCAGTGATTCATTGGTAGTATAGGCCCTAATATCCCTCCAGCCCTCTTCACCATTAATTTTCCATTATCTGTTGTTCTGTAAGCTCAGTAAAGGGCAGCACTGAGCCCCATTAAGTGATGATGTTCTGCGGTGAATGGGCAGCAGAAGAGTAGATAAACCAGGAGCCTGACCAAAGCTCATTGCAGTAAATCAGATTTCCTTTATCCCAAGGACTGGCTGAAGCCTGTCTGTCCCCTCCTGCATTCCCCAGTCCCTGGCACACCTGGGCTGCTGCCACAGTGCATCAGTGCTGTCTGTTGGAGCTGTGAACCAGCCTTTGAATCAGAGCACTTTGGAAAGAGCTGTAACATTAAGTTGGTTGGTACATTTAAAGGAACGTGGGAAAAATAGTTGAGAATTTGATTTCTACAGCTCCAGGAAAGTGTTTTGTTCTTTCACATAATTGTGGAAAAGTCTAAGAATAAATCAAAATATTGTTATTGTGGTGAAGAGAACAGGCGAGTCTGCCTCTACTCACAGGAAGAATGAATTTTAAATTACGCAGGTCAGACACTTAGATTGCTCAAATGTGATATCTTAATTTTTTATCGTCTTTTGGAGGAAGGAAATCTTGTTTCATCCCATTCAAACTCTAAAAGTTGTAATAAGTGCTTTGAATGTGGAACCACATCATTATTTTTTTATACTCCTGAAGAAAAAGGGAAGAGTGAGCAAAGAAACAGCACAGTGGAGCTGACTGGAGTCACACCAGGAGTGTTCCTGGTCCTCACAGACCTTCAGAGGGATATGTGTGCTAAGTTCAGCCCTGTTAAAGCTTTAGCATCTTGTCTCAGCTTGCCTTGTAGCCAATGAAGAGCACAGATTAATCACTCAGGGAGCGATTGTTCCTAACCAGACACCCAGGTGCATGTGCTGATTATAAAGTAGGTACAGCAAAACCTTCTGAATTTCTCCTTCTTCTCTCCACTGAATATAGAGGAATACTAGAAAGCTAGATTGACCTGGGCACTGATTTAAATAGCAAATGTGAAGCTGATGGGATATTAAGTTTTTAGTAAAATTAGCCCTGTCACAAAAACTGAATGGCTACCCCCAGGTTTTCAGAATTCTGTAGCTGAGGTGAGAGACCAGCTGAGAGGTGGTCAGGGTCATTACAAAACTGCTGAGGGGGTGTTCTAAGGATATCTATGTAATGCTGCAAATCAGCAAACTTGGTCATATTTTCTGCAAGAGTTTATCTAGCCAGGAAAACCCCTAGTCATTCTCCGCTCTGTAAGGGAGGATTTCTTTAAGTGATAGCTATTGGGAGCAGAGCAAATATCCAGGACATCACTCATGGAATATGTGGGAACATATTAAAACTCATCAGAGTCTCACGTGCTATATGGAATGAGAAACTAAAAGTCAAAGAAGAAACAATAAAGCTCTTGGGAACTTGCTCAAAGTTGTCTTATGGGATCTGTGGCACCCAGAGCTACCAATGGAACTTTTTCATTTTGCACTGACCAAGCACTGGAACAGGTTGCCCAGAGAGGGTGTGGAGTTTCCCTCACTGGAGAGATTCAAGAACCTCCTGGATGCAATTCCGTGCCATGTGCTCTGGGATAATCCTGCTTGAGGAGGGAGGTTGGGCCAGGTGACCACTGTGCTCCCTTCCAACCTGGCCCATGATTCTGTCATCTGGGCATTCCCCTCCATCATTAAATGCTCTGTTAGCAAAACAGTGATAGAACTGTGGTGCAGTGGGAATCTACTGCCAGATCTTCTGGCAGTTCATTACCATTCTTCTTTGCCTTAGCTTGCCTGCTCTTGAGAAAGTTATTATCATCATTAGAGTTCTGCATGGATTCATGACCTCTCCCAAGAGTCCCTATAAAAACTTTTTAAGCAGCTGCAGAATTTCCCTAGGTAAGTGAAGAGGAAAATGCCACAGACCTTTCCTGTTTCCTTGAGGACAAACAAACAATGTTTGTTTGGCACTTTCCTCTTTGCTTGCTTGCAAAAATAATGAGCCCTTTCCTTGTAAGGTATTTTCCCAGATTATGCAGAGTAGTAGATTCAAGCCCTTGTTCACATTTGTCCATTTTCAGAAACTAATGGATATGTGAAAGTTTATGCAAAGAGAGCTTCTGAGACCATGGAGCTTTTTCCTCCCCACACTGCTTTAGCTCAGTGGAATTAACCATGCCTTCTTTTATACAAATTTCATGCTGAGGCAACTCAATTTCAAACTTGAAATTCAAGGTGAATCAGGACAATCTACTTCAAAGGAGAGTTTTCTAGCTCACATAAATTAAAGAAATAACAGATCTGTATGTGGTAGAAAGGGTTAAGTAAAGGGATCTTTGTGAACAGGATCAATTGCTCTTGGTTTTCAGAGCACAGAAGTGTTTCGAAAGGACTGGTGATAGTTTGTGCATTCCATACATAGTTCCAGATCAGGGCATACAGGTTGCAAAAGCTCCCTGCCAGAATGAGTTCAGAATAAGCTGTATGCAATCCTCTCATCTGACACTGACCCACTTTTTTGGTTTATTCATATACCTGAGACATTGTTTTGATTGAGATGGGTATAGAGAATGGAACTCCTGGTATTCACTTCCTTTCCAGCTCTCCAAAATGTTGATGGGCTTCATGGAAACAAACAGGTATCAGTGATGTTATCAAGAGCTTAAACTACAAGTTTTGTTAGAGCCTTCCTTTTTTTTTTTTTTTTTTTTTAATATAAACTCTTACTACTCCACTTATCTGAATGGGAGACTGAAGTGCTGTTTATGGAGATGCAAACCTAGAGTAGCTGTGACATGTTAAGTAAAATTACTCTTTGCCTTTATTTAGGGAAATGATCTGGTATGATTTCTAAACAACAACAAAAAATACCTGGAACCATATCCCGGATAAATTTTTAATTTATGGTAACATATCCATGTTATCCTCCTGTTTTTCCTAGCATTATAGTGAGGAGTGACAAGGCAGCTGTTATATTTTAGTGCATCTTTTTTTCCAAGGGTCATGAGACAATTACATCACAAAATATCACTGTGCCTTCATGAGCGCTGATGTTAAAAATTATATAGTAGCAACAATTACTGCAGTCAGTGTCTGTATGCTCGACACTGTGTATATAAACCCATTAAGAAAGAACTTAGCTGCACAAAGAGATGACTGGAGAAGAAAACAGACCAAGTTGCTGAGTCTGTATAGCAGAGGAATAAGGTAGAGAATGCAGAAATTCTGTTTCATAGTCTCCTTCAGATGGTAATGTAATTTCCCCTAAAATACTCATTTAAACCTAGACAGAAAGAGGTTTTTAAACTCACAGGTTTTTAAACTGTCCTTCAAATCCATGCAATTTTCTCCAGTTTTGCTTCCAATGTGACTGGCACTGCTTTGGTGTATGTTACCTGTAGCTCCATTTCTTATGATGATGTAACAATTGAGAATATACTGTTAAATGTCTGAGTGGTCGCTTGATTTTAATGGGATCTAGATTAAATGACAGTAATAAGCATCCCTTTGTGCACAATTCTTCCAGAAGAGTTGCAAAAGTGGTACTAAAAAGCCCTCTCTCAAAAACTGTAACTTCAAAGTAAGGTAGGAGGCTCATTGTGGTTTCTTTTTCTTCCAAGTGCCCTATTAACTCTATTAAGCTTGAAACTTCAAATCACTCACTGCTTCTGTGACCTGACCAGCCAAAATGCTACTTGTTCTGCTGTCTGGAGGGAGCTGGAAACTGCTTTTTGCCTTTTGATACAGTTTTTAATTCCACTTCACTGACAAAATTCAGCATAAGGGAGCAGAAACTGAGTTTTCATCTGCTTTGCTCATTCTCAGCAAAATCTGTAGCTAGTTCCCAAAGCCTTGTGGTTTAAACTAGTTCATTAAAACAAAAGAAACTACGTAGGATATTTTCTTCAGTGTTATTTGTTGTGGAGTTGCTTCAGGGGCTCCTATGGGGAAACTTTTGTGACAGCTCTGATGCAGAAATACAATAATATAGAGATTATATAGCTGCTTTTTCAGAACAGCATCTTCTTCTCTAGCGATTATAAAATATACAGTTTATCAAAGCACAGAGAATTCCAGAATTCCCCAGTGCTCTTCATGGGAGACTGGAAAAAATAAATAATCCAGACTCAAAAAACCAAACCAAACCAAGTAAAAAACCAAAAAAACCCCAAAAAAACCAAAAAACCAAAACTATTAAGACATTTAGTAAAAAAGAGACAAGTTATCATAGAAAAACATAGGGAATCTTCATGATTAGGTTTCTCTTCCTTATGCACCTCCTTGTGCCTATTATTCATGTCTCTAATATCTTAATTGATTGTTTCAGCTATTGAAAACACATGGTTTAATTTGTTCAAGAAAGACAACACTCTCCAACAATGTCATTAAGTATTTCAGCTAGTGCTATGACCTGTGGATGGTTCAGTTCAGCCCCTTACACCCTTCTTTTGCCATTCTCCTGCTGTTCTTCATGCTGATCACAGTCTACAGTCTTTGTTGTGCTGTTTGATAAGTGATTTCACTTCTTCCTTTCCAATCTCTTCTACAAACTGGTTTAGCTATGGTACCCTCTCACTATGGATGTCTCCATCATAATTTCTATTCCTACACCTCTGCTAAATCAGGAAATAAGTATACAGCTGAGAGCTGTGTAAAACAAAAGTTATATGATCAGCTTTCTGTAAAAAACCCAATGATCTCTTCTCATATTTAGTCTCACCTCTCTTAGCTCTGAAAGTCCATTATGGCTAATGATAGAGAAAGATTGAAATAGCTTAATATTGTTTAGTTTAGAGAGGAGCAGAGCTGGAAAAAATCACAATATAGAGAGATGTGACCTGAGGAAGGTAAATCTGACATTCTTATTTACTTTCCCAGAACAAAGAAATTATTCTGTCCAGATGTAAAATGCAGGGGATAAATTACTGCTCCACAGAGCACGCTCTGGGGCTCGCTGCCTCAAGATATTGAGGGCAAGACAAAATTGCTGCTTACAGAATTGGCCAGTATAAACATACTGCCATGAAGAAGGAGAAATATGGTGGTGAGCAGAACAGCCAGCAAATGTGGGGGATCTCCCTTTATTTATTACAAGCCACTCCAGCCCTGGCAGTTCTGTTTACCCACACCATGCTGGAATCTGTAATTATGACCAGATATATTCACTTTAGGCAGCTCAAATTGCCTAAACCAAGGTGAAATTAAACTGCAGTTTATTGTCCTTGGGATCATTAATTTTCCAAAGAAGTGCAAACAAATATGTAGGGGACTGGTCCTAACAACTAGACCCATCTTACATTTTTATAAGCTTCTGATTACATTTTAAGAAATGAGGATGTAAGGGACTGGAAAGGCTGAGATCTCTGGATCCCTGTCACTGAAACCACCATCAATATTAGCATGCTTTATATGTCTTCCTAACCAATACAGGACATAGCTCTGAAAACTGCTAAGGCCCATGTGCCTTATGACCATTAAAGCAATCACAGAAGAAAAAGACTTTGAGAAGGAAATCCATAATTCATGCACCTCCTCTTAAGATCTGAACTGGAAGAGGAACAGGGAGCAGAATGATGTCCCCAGAATTCAAATGGAAATGTTCAGTGACCTACAACACCACTGAGACACCCAAGTCTAGGGGCCTGGATGGGATCCACCCAGGAGTACAGGATGAGCTGACAGAATTGCTCACAGAGCCTTTTTCCATCATTTACCAGCAGTTCTGGATAACTGGGGAAGTTCCAGCTGATTCAAAGTCAGAAAATGTGATGCCCATCTACAAGAAAGGCCAGAAGGAGGACCCAGGGCAGGCCTGTCTGCCTGACTTTGGTGCTGGAGAAGATAGTCCTGAGTGCCATCACGTGTCAGGTATGGGACAACCAGGGGATCAGGCTCAGACAATGTAGATTTGTGAAAGGTGGGTCCTGCTTGACTGCCTTGATCTCCTGTGACAAAGTGATCCACAGAGTGGGTGAGGGGAGTGCTACAGGCTTGGGCAGAGTGGCTGGAAAGGTGCCCAGCCATTCTGGGTGCCCAAAAGGACCTGGGGGTGCTGATTGACAGCAGCTGAACATGAACCAGCTTGCACCTGGCCTGGATCAGCAGTAGTGTGGCCAGCAGGACCAGGGCAGTGATTGTCCCCTGTACTGGGCACTGGTGAGACTGCACTTAGAATCCTGTGTTCAGTGTTGGGCCCCTCACTGCGAGAAAGACACCGAGGCATTGAGGCACGTCCAGAGAAGGGCAATGGAGCACAAGTCTGATGAGGGGCAGCTGGGGGAACTGGAGTTGTTTTGCCTGGAGGAAAGGAGGCTCAAAAGAGACCTTATCAATCTCTGCAACTACCTGAGTAAAGTAACAAGCAATAGAACAAGAGGAAATTGCCTCAAGTTGTGCCAGGGGAGGCTTAGATTGCATATTAGGAAAAATTTCTTCCCCAAAGGGGTTTTCAAGCATTGGAACAGGATGCCCAGGGAAGTGGTTGAGTCACCACCTCTGGAGTGTAGATGTGACACTTGGGGACATGGTTTAGTGGTGGGCTTGGCAGTGCTGGGTTAATGGTTGGACTTGATGATCTTAAATGCCTGTTCCAACTTAAATGCTTCTGTGATTCTATGATATTGTTAATATTGTTAATATTTAACAGAAGCTTTGAAGATGTGAGAAACACGTGTCTGACACAGATAGACTTAAATTCCCTCTCGGGCTGCACTCAGCAGAAGGACCTGTGACTTTACTGCAGCAGGTCAACTTATAATGGGGTACAAGCAGGTAAATTGTTGAACCTTTAATTTTGTGTTAGTCCATAAAGCACTTATAAAACATCTGTGAAATTTATCTCCTTGGTCTGTCTTTTCAGTATATCAATCCTAGTTTATTGTAGGCAAAAATATCTCTGATTTTCAGAGAAGAAAAATAATCATAATATATGAAAAAGTGAGAACTCTATTTTAAATAAACTGATTGCACAGGTAACATCATTTACATTAGAATCTAGTGGTGTTGCTCATTATTACAAATCTCATAATTTGTAGACTATTTCTTTAAGTTTCAGTTTTTCATTTTTGTTCAGAAGCAGGAAAGTACAATGTTTTACAAGTTGTGATAACAAAGAAGTAAGAGCCAGCACCATTAATGTGCTGGTAAAGGTTAAGATGACCATCTAAGAGGAAGGAACTGAAATCTCATTTCATTTTTTTTTTTTTTCCGAGAGATGTAGGTGAGATATCATATTAACATTCAAAATTTTAAAGGAACAAAAAATTTATAATCTTTTTCTCAGTTAATCTCATTTTTTAAAATTGTTGTCCAAAAAAAAAGGAGGGCAACGAGATGTAACTTCATCTTATGCTGCTGCAAAGACCCCCAGAGCAGATGTCCATGGTGTGTGCCCAGACTCAGCTCCTCCAGTGTCCCGTAATCACCTGGGTACCAGGAGTAAGGTTGAGATCTGCACTGTTTACTCTTAAAGCCATAGTCAGGCTATTTGATTACAAAAATGCTAAGTCACAGGTATTACAGAGTGCTTTTACTGCAAACCTCTGCTGTATACATTCACACCGGGACTCAGATTTCCCATCTGCCACTACCTCACGTACCAGATGACTGCTCCAATACCTAAAATGTGAAATCTCTCCAGAGTTTCAGATTAAATGCAGTGATACTGAAAAAGAACAATAGTGTGGCTCACCTGTAGCTATGCAAATAACAAGTCTGGACAATCTGGATAGTTTAAGCAAAAATCTTGCTCATTTTCCTTCTTTCTCCTCTTCCATCTTTTGTCATATTGACATTACCTGTTTTAACACAGGCAGTATCCATTATCACAGTAATTATCTGAATGTTTAGAGCTCAGATTAGTAGACAGTGGTTTCTTATTAACAGCTTTTGTCAGCTACTTAAAAATTACTAACAACATTCAGAAGATTTTTCTATATGCCTGCAGTTTCTCCCAAGGTAGGCACTCCAAGTTTCAGTTTCAAGTCTGACTGCAAAATGCCTGTCATTTATCTCTAGGTCAGAATGCAAAGCAGAATGAACAAAGAGACAGAAAAGCCTTGTACTTCAGTGCTTTTTTTTTTTTTTTCTTTCCATATTTTTTACATAGGCCATATCCCTGTATTAGTTACACTTATTAAAGTCTAGAAACTACTGTTGAGTCAGTGGAATAATCAGAGATGAGTATCACCGTAATCAAAAGCACAATATAATTTGTTATTTTCCATTGACATAGGAAGCACCATGAATATTTACCACACTGAATAAATACATTGCACTTAGGTAGTGTTACCTTGTATTTCTGAAGTGCACTATGCATATGTAACTGTGCTCAGAATAATAGTTACAAAGAATCACATTCAGTTCTAATGCAGAACATCTCATTATATCAGACTGTTTGCAAAACTGCTTGAAAAAAAGAGAAATATTGTTGGGGAATGCTGGTTTATTAACTGATGTGCTGTACTTGTATAAGCAAGTGCATGTAGGAAGGAAGTTTCAAAGACAAAACCTCTCATGAATTAGCCCAAAATTTTTAATGAGCCTGACAATTTTATAGTTCTGAATTCTCGCTGCTAAGGTTTGCATTCTTTCTTGGTTTTATTCTGAGCACTGGCCTCTTCCATTTTATGCAAATATAGATGATTATAAATACAGACACATACACTTGCATAAGGATCCTTAATAAAAAATGGTGAATAAAATCTTTTATGAAGGTCTGTGTGTACAATTTATAACAATACACCAAATGAGAAACAAAAAAAATTGGCAGGAGTTCCTTCCTTCATGTGTTTGACAAGAACAAAGGAGACAGCAGAAGATTACACATAAAGGAGATTTTAAATGCAGAGTACAATCTCTAAAACAAATCTTAGAATAACACCTCACTTGTACCAAGGAGACAATTCAAACCCAACGTGAATAATCAAGTGCTCCTTTTAAAGAGGGAGATGGCTCTCTGATGATCTTGCTCCCCCCATAGATTATCTGACCTCTGCGAAGGATGATCCTTGGATTTTTCTACCAAGTTCAACAAGTAATTTACTAATTTTGTTTCTGCGTCATGTGCTGTTAAACAGTTTATTGTCAATGAGAACATATGCAGGTCTGCCAATACCAGCCATGTCACAGCTGACACTGGGGACTTTTCATGCAAAGCTGATTTTTTTCAAACTCTAACATTTCTTAAATAATATGCAAAATAGTACATTGAATTTTGTTGTGTTCTTTGCAACAGAAACAGAGTAAAGCTCATTATCTGGTGGCCCCAAACCTGCCAGGACACATCCAGGTACCATCTTTGTGGACAGGACAGAACCACTATGTGACAATGCCAAAAATTACAGGCAACCATTTTTCTGCCCAGACTGGGAGAGTAGTGGGAAGAAATAAATACTGATAAGGTAGAGGAGGATGTCTGTAAGTCACAGAGATAGGGGCAGCCAGAGGGGAACTCTGCTTTGCCATCCATTTCGCCTCAGCTCATCTGGGTTGCAGTCCCTCCATTGCAGTTGGGAGGGGTGGGCTCCTTCAGTCCGCTGAACCCTCCAAGAGGTTTGAATCTTGGAGTGATGCAAAGACAGGCCAAGCTTGGCTTTTGATAGACACATAATATGATTCTAGATTCCAGAGCTGACAGGTAATAGAATTGGTGGGTGTCAAAGGCCGTTCTTCATTCCCATTATCCTGCCCAGCTCCAGAAGAGGTGTAATTCTCACGGTCTTTTTCCTTTGAGCTGTAGGGTGATGCAGAGGTCTCAGTTCCCTCACCTTGGGAATACAGCTCCATTTTCAGCTTTCTAAAGCTGGCAAATAATGAGCCACAGGCTCAAAGATGAACTTTAGCTTGTCCCAGGACACAGGTGAGCATTAGGAGATGCTGTTTACTGACATGTTGAGACTGGGGTGAGGAAAGTTGCTGCAGCTTATTGGCTGCTTTGCTTTACTTTACTTCATGGGAAGAGTGTTGGAAGTGGGACTAGATGACATTTAAAGGCTCCTTCCAATCCAAACCATTCTATAAAGAGGTTTTTTGTGTGGCTGCATTAACATATTTTCCAGTGTAATGGTGATGACAGGTGCTCTTATGGACAAGCTTGAGAACAAGTGTGAGTTTAATGATGTCTTTGCAGATGCTTGTGAGAGCCAGAAACAGCAAGTCTGGGGGGATGGGGCAGGTAAATTTATAGTCTTCATGTAAATCTATTCTGGACTAAGGAGATTTTTCAATGCTTAGTAAAATTCTGTGAAATTCTGCCTACTTCAGGATTTGCTGCCCACATTGCTCCCAGCACTGACTGGTACAAGAACTTCCAGGAGTTGCAGTCCAAGCAGGCAGAGTTGAGCTTTCTTGCCCCATGTGTGGTATTGTCCCTCCTTTTGGAGGGACCATTGCAAATATTTTTGTGTGGAGCATGTGCCATAGAAGGTATGCTGAGTACTCCAGTGCCTTGATACATCCTCTTATAAGACATGTCACAAACTCTAGGGGTGGGTAAAAGTCTAAATCACTTGTTTGATTATAGGATATGTCCAGCCTAAGCTTTTTTTTCATTTTAATGTGGTCATAAATAAACATGATTTTCCAGATTTTGTAGTGATGTTGGAAAGCTTAGTAACCTCTAATCTGTAGGGAATGGATTAGCATTCCCTAATCCGCTTCAGATGAAATGAGTGGGGTAAATTCAATCCACTTTCCTTAATGGTTTAATGAGTCTTTTTGAAGCAGATTAAGGAAAGGTCATGGAACCTCAGTGTCCAGTGCAGGGACAGTAAGAAATATTTCATAATGATTTGCAGAATGAGCATTTATTTGACTGCTGTGCTGAGCAGGGCCTTGTTTCACTAAACAGGATTCAGGACTGCAGTCATTTTCATATTAACAGTTTTAATGGTTTCATTCAAACATTTAAGTGTGAAGGAGTTGTTCCTCCTGTGAAGTCCTTTCCAGTTTTCTCTCCATATCATATTTTTTATAAACTGCAAAGAGGTCAGCTCATTGCTCCCAGTGTGTCCTGATCCCCACTTTACTTGATAAATTTTCAAGCAAGCACTTAAGAGGTTTTCTGTCATTCTGTCCTGCTCTCTGGGAGATGTTTCCCAAGGAACACACAAATCCACTTCATTGTCCTCTGTCAGTTCATCTGTTGAAATATTTTTCAGATGTCTGATACGAAAAATATCCACAACAGATAAATTGCCAGACCATGACTTATCCTTCTGTCAAATATTATTAAGTTTTGCTGTTCATCTGTTTTATTTTATTTTTCTCATTAAATTGGAATGAACACTTTTTTTGCTTCCATATTCTTACACTATGTTCACAAAATCCTGGCTGAAGTCTAAAATGTATGAAGACTGTGATAATACCACATAATGATCACAAGTGCATGAAACGCTCCATACCATACATTCTCTGTGCACCTGGGATTTGCCATGGGAATATCAGAAAAACAGTGCCAGCATTTCACATGCTGCTTGTATTTGATGTTCCAGTTGTTTTTTCATGGCAGCTGGACTGTTCAGAAAGCATTTCTGTCAGACAATGCTAAAATATTCAACGGTCTCTTGATCTAATTCAAACTTACATTTGCAAATTGCTTTCTTCCTTCTTAATTCCAAATGTCAGAGAGAAAATAATAGGTGTATGCCACCTTAATATTTGCTATGCTACTTCCCTGAAAATATTGGGATTATGATGTATGTGCATTTTTAAATTATACTCCAATTATCTACAGTTAAATTAGGAATCTGTATAGTGCTATAATACCGGCCTGCTGACATACAAAAGCTACTTCCTGCAAACATTTGATTTTCAGAGCTGTTTGATACAATTGAAGACTTTCCTAAAATACGAGAAATTGTGATTTTCCTGGTCTTGGGCCTATATATAGAACAACTCCGTGAAAAGGATGCCAATTAGACTGCTGGGCAGGTACAGCTGAAGATAAAGCTTTGTAGCAGGTCAGAAGGATGTTCCTGCTACATGATTTCTTCTTCAAGGCTTGTCTGAGATCTCATTAAGTCTCATATGTATTTTGGTATCACTGTTTTTCAATCAATGAAACCATTTATATCAAAGGACATCTCCAAAAGCAGACTTTATGATCTGACTGAAACTGACATAAGCAATGAAGACAACCTATTTCATTGATGATCTCATGATTTCTGTTGTAATTATAAAAGAATAGTAATGATCTATGAAGCTGCTTTGCAAGTGAACATTTCTCTTTCAGTTGCTTGGGTTCCTGGTTTGTTTTGTTTTTTTTATCTTTTCAGTATACTGTAGGAAATAAAAGGAAAAAAAATGGTATCTCAAAGAGTGAACAGAGTTTTAGCAGAATACCTGAAAACATGCACAAATATAAGCTCATGAGTAGTCCTGTTGTGTGACATTCCTGAAGCTCTCACGTAATTAGGTATATACTCTTAAATTGGGGTCAAATAGAAGTTTGTAAGGCCTGAAGAACTAGACTAGGTATCGAAAGTTCATCATCTAATTTGTCACATGAGTAGAGGCAGTTACTGCAACCCTGTTCTTTTTCTTCTATACTGATCCTATTCCTACTGATGTCAAAGTGGGATTTATTTAGATTAATCCACCATGAGCCAAACTGTGCACTTTTACCCATATGCAGATAAACAGAGAGACAGTGATGTTCTCTGTTTAGTTGTGAAGGATGGGTGCAGGAGTTGAAAAAGACATACTCAGTTAAATCCTTTCTAGGAGACTTACATTTTAAAATTCTTGTTCTTGCCTCTATTCCTCTGTTGCATGAGTCATTGGACACATCAATAAATCAACAGATGTATGAACCTTTGATGTTCTTAATACAATGTAAATTAATAACGTAGACAAATAAAGAACAAACTTCAGACATTAATCACTGAGAGATTAATGAGTGGTTTGCAGTTTCTAATTGTAAAATGGAGGAATTATTTTCTTGAAAAAAAATCTTTAAAGAATTAATAGCATTCCTCCACTGTAATGCTGAAACTTTAGATGTGTAGCATACACCAAAAAGCTATGCTTTATCAATCTGATTTCCCCATGACCACCTTGCCACAGTGGTGAATTGATTGCTGATCAAATTACCAGACCAGCACTGCCTTGGCCACACCATGTTTTCAGGCCCAAGCCCCAAATACAGACGGGTTATGCCCTAAATCCATCCATTTTGACAGGCAGTGACACACCATCTGTGCTCTGTCAGCATCCCCTCCTTGGTGCCACAAATTGTGTGGGACTGTTTTGCCGTGCCTGACAGAGGTTGGATGGTGTCTTTAGACCAACGAATAATCTGGCACAGCCAAATTAAGGGTGTGGTCTGTCACCTGTGGGGTATGAGGAATTACATTCCGTTCACACAATTCCAACCTCCAGGCTGCTTCCCTCTGTTAAAGCACACCGGCATCTGCCGATTCCTGCAGGTTTTTGTGTTCCGTGGTATAGGACAGGCAGCTGGGACACGGCAAGCGCTGTAAGCACAATGGCACTGTCGCCGGTGGCTGCCTTCCCCATCCGAACGGGATAAATCGACTTCCCGTGCTGGAGCGCTCCTGAGAAGGCGCGCTCAGGAATGCGGCCACCGTGTGGCCACGCCGCAGCTCCGCTGCCGCCGCTGCTGCTGCTGTGCTGCTGCTGCTGTGCAGCTGTACTGTGCTGCTGTGCTGCTGTGCTGCTGTGCTGTGCTGCTGCTGTGCTGCTGCTGTGCTGCTGTGCTGTGCTGCTGCGCTGCTGTGCAGCTGTGCTGCTGTGCTGTGCTGCTGCTGTGCTGCTCTGCTGCTGTTCTGCTGCTCTGCTGCTCTGCTGTTGCTGCTGCTGTGCTGCTGCTGCTGCTGCTGTGCCGCCGCTGCTGCTGCTCTGCTGCTGCTGCTGCTGTGCCGCCGCTGCTGCTGCTCTGCTGCTGCTGCTGCTGTGCCGCTGCTGGCGCCGCTGCTGCTGCTGCTGCTGCTGCGGGCACAGCTGGAGCCCTGCCGAGCCCAGCGGCAGCACAGACTGCTCATTAGAAGCGTGTACCGGACACGAGGATGCGCTGCAACAGAATTACTCCCCCGAACTTGTTTTAAAACAAAGTTTATCACTGGGTTCTGCTGGGACATAGAGGACCAGGTCCTTGCTTGATATAAATCAGTGTAGGAGTCTGTAAATCAATAGAGCTACATCAATATACACCAGCTGTGGGAGTCATTAGATTTACACCAGCAGAAGATCTGCTCTGAACTCCTGCATTTTTTTCTGCACATAAGCAGGATGACACTTAACAGAGATCATAGAAGTTTTTCAAGACCTTAGAAATCCAAACTTCTTTATTGATGACCAGTTATTCTAGAGCTACTTTAAAGTAAAATTTCCCCATAGACTTTGTTGGGACGAGTACTAACAGAACTGATAGAGAAAAGAAGGAGAAATGTGCAAAATCATAGGCACTAGTTCCATGCTTTTCTCTTTTCTGAGGAAAAACTGAAATGCCCAAAGTGCTCTAAAGCTGATAAAATATAAATAATAGTTTACTTTTGAGAAGTGACAAAAATAACTAGGACTCAGGCCTCAAAAAGAGGCACTGTTTGCAGGATCATGAGTAGGTCAGGGAAAGTCAGTGAGAAATGATTGTTCACTGCTTTATAAAACACAAAACTTGGACAAATGTAATTAAATGCTTGAGTGATGTGTTCCGAACAAAGAGCAGATAGCATTTTGCAGGATGGGTTTGCACAGCTCATGCTGCAGAAGGATGTGCATCCCACAATATGCTTTTGACAAACACAGGAACAAAAAACTGCACGAAGACTGTCCGACACCACGATGTTATCCCTGACTCAGGAAGTTCCTGAGATGCAGATTAGGTGAAATCTGGAAAGACACAGTGAGAAAATGTGGGAATTAGTAAAGGTAAGAAGGCTTCCAGAGAGCTGTAAAAGCAGGCCTCAGAAACAGAAAAGAACAGAAAATTTAGAGCTAAGCTGCAGCTGCAAAGACTGAAAGTAGAAAAGTTACAATAGTATAGCAAGCAAAGACATGAAACAATAGCTTGAGTCTTGGGCTGGTTAAGATGGACCTTAAGACTGCAGAAAAATATGCTTAGCAAGATAGTAGAAGGTTTTAAGCTTAATAATGGAGTACTGTGTATTGTTAATAGAAAACCTACAAACGAGCATTGTGTGAAACAGGTACATGTGTTTTCAGTGACTGGATAGAACAACTGTCTGTAAGCTTTTGCAATATGCTATTGGCTAAAAAGTTTTTAAGATGCTCTGTAACAAAGAAATCTTTGGCTGCTGTTGGTAAGGCGTGAGGTGTTGCCATCTTCTCATTGCCTCAACCATGTAATGAGATTGATGCTGCAATAAAAGCTCGAGGAACGTCTCCCAGCAGTCCCGTCCCGTCCGTGGAAAACCACCAGCACAAGAAA
>VXAX01002641.1:1336696-1453854 GCA_013399835.1 Leptocoma aspasia
AGCTGTAAAAGCAGGCCTCAGAAACAGAAAAGAACAGAAAATTTAGAGCTAAGCTGCAGCTGCAAAGACTGAAAGTAGAAAAGTTACAATAGTATAGCAAGCAAAGACATGAAACAATAGCTTGAGTCTTGGGCTGGTTAAGATGGACCTTAAGACTGCAGAAAAATATGCTTAGCAAGATAGTAGAAGGTTTTAAGCTTAATAATGGAGTACTGTGTATTGTTAATAGAAAACCTACAAACGAGCATTGTGTGAAACAGGTGTACATGTGTTTTCAGTGACTGGATAGAACAACTGTCTGTAAGCTTTTGCAATATGCTATTGGCTAAAAAGTTTTTAAGATGCTCTGTAACAAAGAAATCTTTGGCTGCTGTTGGTAAGGCGTGAGCTGTTGCCATCTTCTCATTGCCTCAACCATGTAATGAGATTGATGCTGCAATAAAAGCTCGAGGAACGTCTCCCAGCAGTCCCGTCCCGTCCGTGGAAAACCACCAGCACAAGAAAACTTTACCCTTTTCCTGATGATATACTGATGATATACAACACAAGAAAACATTACCCTTTTCCTGATGATATACTCTGTATCCTCTTCCTCAAGTATCTGTCACAAGCCCTGCTTGGACAGTGGGTGCTGAGCTGAGCAGAGCACCGTGGGACTGGCTGTGCCTGTCCTGAGGTTGGTGGTGTTTATGGTCTCGTGGCTGGCATCAGACACTGCACTGGTTCTGTACTTCACAGGCTGACAGGATTTACCTCTCTGACAGAAGCACAACCCCTAATGAAAGGTCTGGAGGGTGTTCTGTGGCCCGTGAACATCGGCAAACTCAAATTTCTCACAGTGTTTCTGTGATTCTCACAATCTGCAGAGAACTCTCCTTACTTCTGAAAATAGTTTTTAAAAAATTTGCTACACTTGAGGTGACAATAATGTTGTAGCTCAATAGGCAAAAAGAACTGAATCCTCAGCACCATAAAAATAAGTAGTTTCATAAAATAACTTAGATTAAGAACAAAAGCAAGCTATAAAAATAGATCATTAATGTTTCATGACTGAGGAACAATGCTAACAAGTACTAAATGGAGGAAAGTCAGGAAACAAATAATAACTTCTACATCAATATTTAATCAGAAAATTTATCTTAGTTGTTGTTTCCTCCCATTATTTTTACTATTTGGGGTCAGTGCTGCTTGTGGAATATCTATTGAATCAAACATTTCTGTGGTAGTGTGGTACTGATATGTAATGTCATAATGAACAGTGGTTTGAAGGGCAAGTAGGGTTAATTTTTCACATATTCAATGATTTTTAAAGTGAAAGCAAGAAGAAAGGACAGATTTGTAGTGCTGACAGTTGTTTAAGGGCTACTTGTTTTGTAGTCTCTTATTATGTCTCATTTTGTTAAGGAACCCAGTAGCAGCCATCAAACAATAGTGACTTGTTTGGGCTTTTTTTTTGCCTTTTGCTACTGAGATACCACAGCTATTTATCTTCTCACTTGCGAGAATCACAGTTTTTAATGGCTTTATGCTGGCAACATTATAAGGAAGAACTTTGAAGTATGTTTTGAGAATAAAAAAGGTCAAAGAGTAAACATTTCCAAAAGTACCGCAGTAATTAGGGGGCCTAACTTCCTTCAGCCTTTAATTAAATTCTTAATTTTATCTTCAGAGTTTTGCCAAGATTAAAGAAAAAATTATGGTTGAGCGGAGGCTTGAACCAGATCATCTGAACTCCTCTGTGTCTCATGGGACTCATGCTAAGCATTTGGGCCCTCCAAAGAATTAGGATTTCCATTACTGGAAATATCAAATTCCTGGGCAAAACCTCTTTTAAGTTAGATTGTGTTTTTTGAATTTGACTTTTTAACAGTTTCTGTTCTATCAGGAACACCTTTCATTCCCTCCATTTACTCCTCCTACTCCAGACCTACAAACAAAACATGACCATGTTCAGTTGTGTGCATGCTTCACACGAGGGAGGACTGGCACAGCACTGGCCTTTCAGGTATCAGAGCTGAGCTGTGCTTTCCCAGCTCTGACTGTCCTGCCCTGGTCACAGTTTGTGAGATTGGCAGAGACCCCCAAAGGGAGCAGCAGACCAGGACACAAGGAATGCTGCGAGGGAATGGAGGAACGCTCAGTCATGTTTTGGTCCACTTGGATTCAGCAAGAGGTTAAGAATCCCCTGAGGCATATTTATTTTTGTTAGCTGATATATTGAATTGAAATGAAGGAGTCAGCTCATTTCCCTCTGAACTTAGAAGCATTTGGAATGTGATTCTTTCGTTCCCAATAATAAGCAGAGGAATGGACAGTCCTTGGAGTGAGATCCTGCAAGGGAGGTTTTTCTCACCAAGACCTTTTACTGTTGGTATACACATTGCTAAAAGGGAAGTGAAATGCAGTCAAGGCAAACAAGTGTAGTTTTTTCACCTAATTCATAAACTTCCTGCATCTACAGTCACTCCTATCCTATCCTGAACTCAGGCTTCCCTGAGACCGGGCTGTTGGTAACTATACTGGCTGGTGATATTCATAGAATGATGATGTTGATCATAAAACGAAAGCGATCACACTTTTTTTTGCAGAAGGGTAATTCATTAGAGAATAAGTGTGCTAGAATGAAAAAAAATACTCCAAAAAAAACCCCATTTCTTGTGCTTTCCTTGATGTCTTTGTTATATGCTAGTTTCAAAAATGGTGAGTTGCCTGAAATGCAAACCCAAGCAAACACTAATTTTGCTGACTACAGCCATGTGTATTGTAATAAATTATGGCCTGTGCAACTAACAGCTGCTTCTACAGCTCCCAAATTGTGTTTATTTTTTAAACTTTAAAGCCCCTAGTTTTTTCCCCACCAATTTTCTTTTCTTCTGCTCTTGCAGAATAGCAGAGAAAAAATATTCCAGAGAAATTTGACAAGAGCTAACAAAAGGGAAAGGCAGAAAATAAATAAAGGGAGTCAGAAAGATAGCTGACAGATCACTGCTCCTGTAGGGAAACTTCACTTTTTTATGTGTTCATGTACTTTATGGTCACTTGAGCTGAGTGCTGAACTAGTATCTGGACAGGAAAAAAAAAAATATATATGCACCACAAGACTTTCTGTTATTGTGCTATGAATGGTTCCAAAATACTCTCAAGTATTTTTCAAGAGTGTTTCACAGGGAGAGAGGCAACAGTTATCCCATAAGTCTTGGGTATTTCTAGTTAGGGATATTAACACTGTAAGGTGAGCCTGCTGTAGCAAGCAGTACTAATGATGCATTAAGCATTCCAACTTGAAGTCTATTGTTGAGAAAGTATTACAAAAACACTGCTTAGTCAGCTTGGCCATTTGATTAAAAATTAAATTTCTCTAGTAAAACAAGTCCGGAAAAGTTAAAGATTTCTTTAAGCAGCTGGTGCATATTTGGACATTATAACTGACACAACATGCACCAGAGGATGCTGAAAGCCTGTAGTTCTGAAGTACCAGAAAATGAGTGCTTAAAAATCAGAACTGAAAGGGAACAATAAAAATTAAGAAGTTTGCACTATAATTCTCAAGACCCTGATCAGCTTTCTGGAACTTTCTGCCTGCATTGACTGCTATCAGATATTGCACAGGCACAAAACCTCCTTCGTGAGAGCGAACAGAGCTCACCACCTGGGTTTCCTGACCAGAACTGTGCTGCCTGATTACTCAAAACCTGAAAAATGCTGCCAGGCACAAAGCTAGCTGGAAACTGGCCTGTGTTTCCTGCCTCTTCCCATCTGAGTGCTGTCTGCAGACATCTTCTCCAAGCAAATCTGGGAGCTGACTGCTCCACGGAGGGTGCTCAGGAGAGCAGAGGAGCAGAAGCTGCCCTCGGTAGGCAGCAAGGATTCAGGCTGCCTGGCCTCGGGAGCGGGAGATGCTCTCACCGTGCCCCAGCACTCCTACCCCTGTAGCAGAGCAGCAGCAGAGTGATCCCAGCATTTGGCAGGTGGAAGAGCTGTGCTTGCAGGCAGTGAAAGGGGAGTGAAAGGGGAGCGGGGGGTGAGCGCTCACCGCCGGAGCTCAGCCGCACCCACGGAGCATTAGGCGGTGACAGGCACTACGGGCAGCGCAGCCGCCGCCGGAATAATGGGATGTGGGAGTGTCAGAGACATTGACAGTGTCCGCTGCGGGCAGGCAGTGCTAATGCAGGAGCTTTAGTGCTCTTAGCCAGCCTGGGAAAATCTGCCTTAGGAAACACCCAGCAGCAGCTGCAGATAGAAACGGAGCCCCATCAGAGCAGAACAGCAATATCCACAGCAGTGGCCAATTGCAGGGTGCAAGGAAAGAGCAAGCATGAAGTAGTAAAATAGTGCTACCGCCAGGTGATAACACAAACCAGACAGGAACGAGAACAGCAGAGGAGGCCCACAAAAATGACAGAAAAAGGGCTTCATAACAATGTGGGAAGGTTATTACCATCCTGCAAATAACGCAAACTATACACATCAAATTATGGGGGATGGCAAAGAAGATAATAGCAGTTAACTCAACAACTATCTGATAAGTGATCCGTAATAGGATGTTATTAGATGTCCCTGACACACTGTAAATTATGCAATGATAAAGGAGGCTGCTCTAAATCTTTAATTGTGCAATTTACATTTTGTTTTTACAATAGCTATGAACAAAAAAATGCAATCAACTCAAATAGTCAGCATAAAAAAAGGAGAGGTTATCTTCTTTTTTCCCCCACTGGCTTTGCAGTATTAAAAGAGACTCCTGGCTTTTAAATCAGTATTTCCAGTTAAAATTGTCTTTCAAAAATCTGTTTTAAAATGGTAGTAAAATAGTATTTCCCCACTACTAGAATAACTTTCAGTAAAGAAAAACAAAATATTTCCAGATTATTTGCATGCCCCATCTACTGCCTGTCTCTGATCAACAGGCAAGTCATCATTAGTTCTGTTGTACAAATGGTTAAACTTCTAACCAGAAAAGGTTTGAGACTGGCCGCAAACAAAGCAGAGAAATTTCTCCAAGCTGCTGAATATCTGCAGTTATAGCAACTAGAAGTGGCATGAGAAGTGCTCAGTTTTTTGGAAAATTGTTCCTGTCAGGAGTCAAGGGCTGGAGCTACAGTGAGCTGCTCTGACCTGCGGGTTCTTGCCTGCTGCTGACTCCTCCCATGGGCACCATCAGGCCCATGACCCCAAACAGGATTAGCTTGTGCCATCCTCTCCTTTCCAGATGCTGGTTGTCCTTACATTACTTCTTCAGAATCTGCTGTAGCTCTTAAGAGGTTTTTATTAACTTGTCAGAGCATTTCCTGTCAAAAAATCTCATATTATTTCCTTCACACTCACTTGAACAGAATATTCGAAAATTTCATAAAATTAGTTCAAGGGAAAGAAAATTGCTTTGAAGTAGCAAACTCCTCTGTGCAAAAGCATCCTCAAAAGTTCCCATATTACCATCGTCAATTCAAAACTTTCCAATTTTCGTGTTGATACAAAAAATTAATTTTTAATTTTCCATTTTCCTGCAAATGGAAAGCAATAAAAATCATGACATTTTGTACAGAAGGAACTTTCTAGTTTGATTATTTTTAGAGCAACTCCTATGTATATTTTAAACAGAAATCTAGAACAGCAAAGATTGTTTTGAATCCTAACTGCAAAAGGAATAGACCTGACACTAAAACTTATTTAAGAGCCCCAGGACAACTCTGTGTTCACAGTGAAGGCACAATGTGTCTTGCTCTGGCAGACTTATGCCTTCTGTGCAATTACTCATAGAAGTGTTTTGTTTGTTTGCCTTTTTTTTTAGTGTTTCATAAAGCACTTCTTAGAGAGTAAAACCTCTTAACTTTCTGGGAAGAAGCAGCTTCTCTAGAAGTGCTTAGGTTTTAAATAGGAAAAAGCCAGGGAGTGCTCTGTGGGTGCTCTGAAGAAAGGGCTCCATCAGATCTTGCCATCCTCCCTGATGACAAAGCTTGTGCCTATGTATATACATACACACAATCACACACGGAAAAATATATTATTTAGGCTTGCAAGAACTGTGATTCTTAATGGAAGTCAATGGAGGACAAGAAGTGCTTGTGAAGTAGCTCTTCACATTTTTATGCTTGGTCAAAATTGGAGCATCTGAAGCACTCACATGCTGTTTTGAATGCTTGGTTTCCACTCTTCGTAGAATCTTTTCTGCTTCTGAAAAAAAATTCACATCTCTCTATCCTGATTCCCATCACTTTTGTACACTGAATCCCATAATTTGATCCCTGCCTACCCCACCGAAATTGCAGCACAGGCTTCCAGAGAAAAAGACCCAGACCAGTTTCCAGCTCTGCTGCACAAACAGGTGAATGCTGATGCTGAGGTGTGATTTTCTATAAAGAAATTAATGGACATAAATATTCAAGCCAAAACATATGAACTTCTAGGACCCTTTCCATTATACAAGCCATAGATTTTGTGAAGTGACAAACTAATAACTTCTGTTGGCATTGAATCCCTTCTGTTGTAAGGGCACCAAATACAATCAGAAGACCACAAGTACAGTTCTACAGGAAGGTTGTTCCAGTGCCTTATTCTAAAGTAGAAGGAAATGTTCTCCCTTCTATTTCCAAGAAATGCTTTTGTTTTAGATTAAAAAAATTTAAAAGGCACTCTCAGGAAAGCATGAATTGGCCTTGCTTTATGACTGTGCAAGCCTTGAAAGGTGTCCATCTAGACCCATTAAAAAGCTTAAATGGGCAGAATTGAACACGAGTTCTTTAGTCCTGTTGTGTCTCAAAAGTGCTTCTGGTATTTCAGAAGTTTGTTATAAGTCCTATGAGAAGCAGCCAAGGGAAGTGGGATTATTTAGCCTGAAGAAAATGAGGCTCAGGGAGATCTTATCTCTCCCTACAACTACCTGAAAGGAGACTGTAGTGAGGTGGGTGTTGGTCTCTTCTTTCAAGTAACAAATGATAGAACAAGAGGAAGTGGTCTTAAATTGCACCAGGGGAGGTTTAAATTGGATGCCAGGAAAAAATTGCTTCACTGAAACTGTTCTTAAGCATTGGAATAGACTGCCCAGGGAAGTGGTTGAGTCACCATCCCTGGAGGTGTTTAAAAGAGGCGGACATGTGGCACTTGGGGACATGGTTAAGCGGTGGACTTGGTATACTGGGTTAACAGCTGGACTCAATGACCTTAAAGGTCTTTTCCAGCCTTAACAATTCTATGAGTCAAAAAAAAAAAAAAAAAAGGCAAGAATTCTTAAGTTTTTTTTCCTTAATAAGAGCACATTATTAAAAAAGACTATCTTCTAATCCATTCTTTCAGTTAGGCTTTGCTTTATGTAGTTATTTTCACTCTTGTTCACACTTATTTTCAACACTGTGACAAATGGCAACATGACATGAAGACAGAGAATTACAGTAATAAAAACTCCATACACAAAAGGCTTGAGCAAGGTGAGATCTGGTACATAAAATGCTGCTGCTTCGTGCTTTTCTCTAATGTCCTGCTCTATCCAGATCACATGAAGGAGAACTTTTGGCAGCACTGAGTATCCTCAGGCTCCTCTCTGCCAAGAGCTGTCTTGAGCCCATCTCTGAGGAGTTGTGAGCTTAGAGAGAGGCAGGAGACTTCTCACCCTCCCAGCCAGGCTAGGAAATAACCTCAACAACTGCTGTCCAGTAGCCAGGAAAAGCAGGAGATGATTTTTTGCTTTGGTTGTGTTAGGGTAGTTTGTGCTGTCTGAACTGTGACACAGCGGGGATCTGCCTCTGCATCTTCAAAGCACTGTGCCAGCATTATGTAATTAATTCTCACAAACTCTTATGAGGATGATGGACTATATATGAATTGTTCCCTGCTAATCATAGAAGAGAGGAGGCTTTAAAGCACTTATGCCTTGTGCCTATTGATCTTTCTGCGTGAAACCAGAATTATCAGTGCAGCATCTGCTCCAGCCAAGATCTGTGTCCTGTTGTGCCAAGCACAGCCTTGTGCAGTAGATTTGGTCAGCTTCTCCCAAAAGACCTTTCAGCTTACAAAGAACAGAGGGTGTGAGGAGAAAATTAGAGACAGAAAGTGAAGAAATGGATGCCTTCACCCTTCACCCAGCTGGCCACCAGGAGAGCCATGGTTCTCCACAGGTGCTGCTTTGTAACAGACCATGAGCCTCTTCCGGGGGTACTATCTGTCTAATATTGTTGCTGATAAAATGCAACAAGGACATCAACAGCAACCCCAGCATGCACCCTAAGAAAAATAGACTTTCCTGCAGTATTAACATGATAGCCTGAGATATATCCTGAAGCCGGTAAGTAGTAGTAGAATTGAGTTGTGTATCATCCTTGATAACAGAAAAAAACCAATAAAGTGTGAAAAGGCATTTTAAATATTAAAAAGCAAAATATTTTTAAAAGACAGAAAAAGACATGAGGAGAAAATGCCTTCGGGCTTTTTTAGTTTTTCCCCCAGATTGCAAATAATTGTTTTATGCAAAATCATAAATCTTATTTCCATGGCTAACAGACTATTGTTATAATCTTGAATAATCCCTCAGAGAATCCCTGCTCAAGCTCCATTTAGTGTTTTTAGTTTTGCATACTGTTTCATCCTATGCACTATCACAACACATTTCATGCCTGTGATTTCAAGCCTTATTAAAATAATCATTTTTATCCAGGACGGAGAGCTGTTACTTACCATTGGAAATGCATGATTATCTCATCCTAACTAAATTGCTCATTCTCCACCAGTAGAAGTTAGACACCTGTCAACATTATCTCTAACATAACTTCTAACACCTAGTATTACCTCTAACATTTAGACTCCCTCTAATTACAGAGAATTTTTTGGTAGTTTATTTTGAAGAAATAATAGGTGGAAATTTCTGTCTTGACTTTTCCATTTGGGGTATGAAGTCCCTAAAGGAAGGAGGAAACATATATGGTAAAAAGGAGATATACTTCACATTCTAATTTATCCAGCAATAATGTTTAGGGGTTTTTTGTAAGACATAAATATGGGTAAAGACTTCATACTAATGAGTTTAATTCAGTAGAACTACAGTGGGTCTCAGATCTTTGAAAGAGGTGCTGTGAAAAGCATTTTGCCCCTGTAGTAATAAACAAACATATGCCAGTCTCAATGCACACAGCAACACTACTCCAAAACAGACTATAAATGAATTCAGGAAAAATATTTTAGAGAAAAGGGGGAAAAAAGTGTTTCCAGTAGAAGATTATGCAGAGGACCTGCAGAGCACAGAATTCTCAAGGTGAAGGTTCAGCTAACAAAAGCCATAAAGAGGGATTTGGCAGTCCAATCTGACCTCTGTGAATGCTGTGTTTAACAGGGCTTTCTGATAAGGCTACATTTGATGTTTTATTTTGTTTTACTTCTATTTTACCTTTTACTATTTTTCTCTTTCATTACTATGCCTGACTCTGCATTTTCACTCAGAGGTATTAGCACTAGGAAAGTATTGCTCTGTAATGTGGGTTTGTCTCCCATTTGCTATAATTTGTCTGTCCATTTGGATTCCACACAAGTGTGACTCCTCTGACTTCCTGAGAAGCTGCCAGAGGAAGCTTAAGATAGCAAGATAAGATGAGAGATGCTGCCTTGTCAGTGGCAGCCATTTAATACTCAGTTGCAGAAGGGTAAAGCATCCCACAGCAGTATGAGCCATCTGCAAGGAGCACACAACCTGGGACAGCCTTACACCCTTCTGGAGAGGTTTTCCTGGTGGCCAAACAGGAAACCCTACAAAGGTTAAAATAACACTTTGTGCCTGTACTCACACTGCTGAGTCCCACCCAAAGAGCCTTTGCAAGGCGGCAAAAACACTTCATCAAATACAAAGGAGTGATAGCAAATACACACAGCAAATAGCAAATACATTTCAACATATACAGAGATGAAATATGAAAGCACTAGGCCAGATGAATCTAATCTGTGGTTGCTTCACTGTCATAAAAAAGCCATAGATCAAGAAGACGAGGTTGTAGGGAAATTTTGCATAGAAAAGTTTGAGCATTTTAGCCATTGGCTTTGGCCCTCCAGCTTTCTATCAGCAGCATTTCCTCCATCCAGCAAGATACATGGCCTGCCCTCCATTTTTTAAATCATGGGCAGACAGTGACAGGTGAAGATAAGTTTGTAAAGATAGTAATAACAAAGCAACATGAAAAGCAATGAAAAAGAGTGAATAGGGAAATTGCTGCTAGTGGGATAAAAGTGTTTCTCCCAAACTGGAAAACAGGAAGCAAAGCTAAAGATAGGAGAGCTCTCACTGGAGCTCTGTAAGCCTGGAGGAGCACTAATGGAAGAGTCAGAAAGCAGAGATAGAAACAATGCAGACAGTACAATGGACTTTCAAGGAAGAAGAAGCAATTAAAGGCAACATCAATTTCAAATGTGAAGAAAACCCAACAAAACCAACAAACCAAAACAAAGCAAAACCAAAACACACCATTGGTGGTTTTGAGAATTATATGAGATCCAAAAAGGTCATAAGGAAGAGCATAATTTGATGTCATGTGACCTGACTTGTCCATGAACTACTTGAAAAGAAAAAGGATGTGGATGGAGTGGTGAAAAGAAAGGGAATGAGAAAGAAAGCAGAGAAAACTACTCACACAGGAAGGAATCGGAAGGAATGGAGTAACACAAGAGAGTTGTTCAGCCATTTCCTGTCTAGACAAAGGGACAGCAATAACTTTCAGCAAGACATGACACCTCCCTGGGATGCAATTTCCGTAACTGCATACCTTCACAACTGCGATTTCAGTCATAATTTCTTTACAAGTGGGAAAATGGCATGGAAGGGAGGCTCTTTACTGCTCCAGGCTTCCTGTGCACCTCAGAAATAAAAGCACCATACTGAAAGCAGAAAAGTAACATTCAAAGTACATAACAAACACGACTCTAACCTACCACTGAGATGCCTTCCTACCTCACCACCCACATGAAAAATGTACATGCCATTTGAAATGAAATTCCCCTGATAATTGCAGCTTCTTTCCAAAAGACAAAGAATATATCTGTTTGTTCATTAAAAGACTGTTTTTAAAAGTCTCAACAAGACTTTGTTTTAAATATTGGCACAGTGGGGTATTTGGACCAAATATATTCCCTCCCCCCTGAAAAAAGAACTATCCCAGCATGGCACAATGACAGAAATGACAGAACAGCAAAGTGTTATGTCAGGGAGATGGAAGGTTTCAAAAGGAAAAATATAAAGGTGCCTCCAGGTTTATCCAAGTCTATTTTTTTCCTTGAGAATTGTAATTACTCAGGAATACAAGATTTCTTCTTGATTGTCTGCAGGGGGTTTTAAGGGTTTTTTATCCTTACCCTTCATGACAGCACCTCCCGCTGACATCAGAGCGACAGTCATTACACCTTCCTAGTAATGTCAATGAAAAACTTACCAAATACATTTTTACATTGTATAACTCATCTGGACTTTAACAGAGAAATCTGAAGCCAGCTGAAAGCTCAAGGACTTCACAATGGTTATGCAATCTCCTGTTCCATTAAAATAACTGTTTATCTTCAGAAAAGTATTTAATAGAGAAGGAAAGCATGTAGTTTAGTCTTTCAGCAGACTGAAAGCCAAACAGTAGAGGGCTCGTGGCCAGATGTTGATCTTTTTTGCATTCAGGGTACTCTGGAATTGAGGGATATTTGTTGCCCATCACTCTGGTGTAATAAAATCGGGCCCCATTTTTGGAGTGAGAGAAAAGCTCACTAAACAAGATGGCCAAAAAGCCACTGAAGTCAGAGCAATGATTTTCAATGCCTTTATTGGAGTTTAGTTCAGTTACTCTTTCAAGAGTGCTCTGACATTCGGGGGATCCCTTGTTCAATACTTACTGAGAATGTCGTATGATGCCCTCTCACCCTAAATCTCTTGCTATCAAAAAGCCAAAACTTTTTTTTTATAAGTGTCTTTCTCACCTCTGCGTTACAGTCTATGCTTCATGATTTGGCATCACACATACAGATTATGGAATGCAATAAATTGGAGTTCTCTTTAGGGCTAGATAGCAAGATATCACTCTTTGATTTCAAATGTTAGTGTCCCTGTAGCATGTGATCTATGGAGAGATGGATGTGTACAACACTGTCCTCCTAACAGGATTATTCCCAGTAAATAACCTATCATCTACACTTTAGGAAGAGCTTATGAAAGGGGAAAAAAAAAAAAAAAGAACTGTGAAGATTAGCACAGAATTTAAAAGAATCCATTTGCTCCATGTCCTCTTCATTTTGCTCCATGTCCCCTTCATTTGATGTTATCTTCCCTTGTATCAATAAGGTAACGCAAGGTAACACAAAGTTCCCAGAGCTAAACACTCCCAGTTTCTCCAGGTAGCTTAAAATTATATAAAACCTTATATAAAACCTTTAGAATTTGGATATTGCATTTCATTTTAGCACCATATGACATCCAGCTGATGTGAGCATTAAAATTAGGTGGAGCTACATACGGTTCCATTAGGGGATGCTTAACGCAGAAAGTTTAAGCAGTAGTTTTCAAAATAGCAGTTCCCAAGGGCAATAGGGCAATAGGGCAAATTCAGCAGATTTGGGAATTAAACAATTCTCAAAAAAAAAAAAAAAAAAGAAACCTAAGCTACCAGAAGCATAAACTAAACTCATGAGATATCACCTGACAACCTCAAAATCACGGATTTAACCTTGACCTTTCATTTCAATCATCTTTAAGGTGATAAAGAAAGATTTCACCTAGATATAGCCAGGTATCTGATCTTTCATTAAGCATCCCTTTTTCTCCTGAAACTGACCAATAATACAATTATTAAGAAACAGATTTTCTAATTCAGAACCAAAATGATTGTTACACGGTCCATTCTTTAATTTCAAAATATTCAAAATCTTAAAAGCTGGGTTGTAGTTTTGCTAAAATCCCTAATGGAAACTGGTATCAGTTTTTGTAAGATACCTCAATAATACAATCATCTCAAGTGAAGCAGTGTCAGCAGACAACTGTATCCACTTAACAAAATGGATGTATCAGTAATGTTAATCCACAGAATGCATCTCCAGTGACATGGATTTGTGGTAAATGAATTAACCCTTCATCCTCCTAAGCTCTTGGTGATTATTTCCTTTTTTTGGTATTGTGACTTTTTGTGACAAACTTAATTGTTTGTGTAATCCTTGACCTGTGGTAATACTGTGACTCTACAACCTTCACGGTGGGGTCAGAGCTACAGCATGTGTAGACATGGATAGGGAGGAAGGTGGCTGTTTCTCAAAGGCTCATGATCCAAATGGACAAAAAAGTGGATTAAAAAAGAATGGAGGTGGAGGATAATGATTATAGCTGCTTGTAGTCACTGCTCTGCCTTTGTCAAGGAGAACCTAGTGGACAGAATAGATCATGTTCATCCCTGATACAGCTTCCCTAGATTTTGTACTGGGGAGTAATTTCAGTCATATCACACATTCATATATCTTTGTCTGACAGCCTTTCAAAGTTTTATTAATCAGTGTTTCATGCAAACAGTAAAAGCATTGAAGCTGGAATTATGTGATCATTGTCATAAAGTGAACAATATATTGCATCTTGTTTATCCATCTGTTATAATTGCACTATGGGAATTAAGTTGCTTATAATAAATTCAATTACATAAGTGGTACTAACACACGTAGATGTCAATACATGCTCCTCATTTCCACATTTGATTCTTCATATTAGGCAATGCTACAGGTTTTTACAGAGCACAGCTGCAGGCTTGTGACCTTCCTGTCACTGTTGAGATTCTCTGCTGCCTGGATCTGCCTGCAATGAACATCTTAACCCCTAAGACGGAGAAACAAAGTCAAATGTCTCTGCTGTATTTTGCTGCCTATTCAGATAGGATAAGAGTTGTATGCTGTTGCCGCAGATGGCTATAATTCTCTTGAGATGTTACATTTATGAAACTGATTTTCAGACTGGAGAGATAATATGGGACAATGAATCCAATTAAGAAAACAAAGAGAACCTGGGCTAGCCACACTCTTTCTGTGGCTTGATCCTGCCTTTTGACTCTGGATACATCTCTGCAACCCTTGAAGGTGAGTCTGAATCCAGTCTCAAGCTCAAACTTAGCTCTGTGTGGATGACAGGTTAAAGTCTGGGGTTTAGGTGAACTCCAGTTTACTGCAGTTCACCCCTTGGTCTTCAGCCCTGCACACAGCCAAGGAAGCGCTCTTCATGCAGGCTCAGTGAAACCTGGGCTATTTGTGCACATTTTCTGCCTGAACCTCAACTGATTCAACACACAACTAGGAAGTGAACAGAGGTTTGGCCTCCTGGGATTCCTCCTCCTTAATGGGAGCATGGTGGGACTTGTTTGCTCTAGTTTAAATCCTGAGCATAAAAATTCTCAGCGGTGAGTTTGATATTCTTCCTTGCCTTGGAGTTTACAACACCATCCAATATAACTGCCCTTACAACAAGCAAGAAACAGACCCTGAGAGTCAGAAAAAAAATAAGTAGACTTCTAATTTTGGCTTAGTTTTGATAGTGGTGACTCAAAACACCAATGATTTTTTTTTAATAACTAAAGCAAAATACATTGGTCGCTAGAGGAACCCTGAATATCCACCCTTGTACTTAGTTACAATATGTTAATATTCTCATGTTGTCAGCAGATCTTTAGTGAGTAGGAGGGATTCATTAACTCCAGTGCAATCTGCAGCCCAGACTGGCAGAAAGCAGGGGCTTCCTCTACCTCAAGCTGGCTGCAGTCAGAAGTAAGAGGAGCGTGTCTGACTCAGGCCTACACATTACTGTATAATCATCTCTCTCTCACCGAGTTAAAATCACTTTGCTTTGAAAAGACAGTGGTAGGTCTACATGGGACTGTTTCATTTTGATGCAAATGCATTCACTTCCTAGAAGAAATAAACATTTTTAGTCAGTAGGTAGGAAATAAATGGATCTCCTAGTGAGGGGTGAGTTTATCTTGTTTGATTTCCTGTTTTACACAGATTTCTGTGTGTCTGTATATACTTATGTACAAATATATGTGTACATATGCATGTGTGTATACAGATATACACACACACACACACAACATAAATAAATGGGAATTTTCATAGTTTAGGCCAGATTAACTTTCAGCTCAGCCTTCGGTAAGTACTCTGTCTAGAAGCAGGTCAGTGATATGTGACTAAAGAACTTCTATTAATCTCATTTTCTGTTCCATGTCCTTTAATGTCTGCATCAAAGAAATTACAGCATCAGCCTTTAGAAAGGCAGGTTTCTGCAAAATACATGGGCCCAAGATTCTGAACATCCTGTGCCTATGCTGAGAAGGGAGCAACACAGGAGTGCTCAGGAGCTGCTCATTCCCACAGGATTGAATTTAGAAATCCTGATGGCTTTTGAGACAAGGTGTATTCATTTCTTCCTCTTTTTCAAGGGAGTCTAAATTACCATCTTGTCTTTCATTATTCTCAGTTGACTCCTTCTGTATGATAATTGCAGCAAGGTTAAAAATGACCTAATGATTGCATTAGCTTCCACACAACTTTCCTCTTTTCACTCTCTCTGACCTCTATCCACAACGAGAGATTAGTGAAGGACAGGCAGAAAAGTAAAGAGAATGTCTGAATATAGGTTGTCATACCCAGCCCAGCTGTTGCTAATAATAATTTTCTGAGTGCAAGCACTGGACGAGCCATTTGTCACAAATGATTTATTTGATGAAATTAGCTCTCTTTTTCACTCCTTGCAAACTTCCTCAGTCAAATCATGGAGACATTCAAAGTTGTTTGTTATGTATATAGGCCTAGGTGATTGTTTCTCTCCTAGACTATGAGACTATGGATTAGTGCGTAGACTGAGGTGCAAATGTTCAATGGAGGCTAATGATTTTGGATGCTTCTCCTTTCAGCTGTCTTTTTTGAACAGGCAGATCATGGCACTGAGCAAGTAAAGGCCCAAATCATTCTGAAAAAAATGCCCCTTAAGGGATACCTTGGTTGTTCATGCAAAATTGCTAATTGCTTCTGAAAATCTATCCCAGTGTCTATTCATTATCTGTCATTACTCACATTGGTGACATGGTAGACACTATAATTTCATGACTGAATGACTGAATTTCTGCAAAATGGAGACTTGATAGCCACCAATGAGTGACAAGTAAAGCTGTCTTTATGTATGGAAAAATGCATTCATACAGAAAACATTCCTCCCTTCCAACTCTGTAGTCTGAACTGGGGTGCTTATCAAATAGAGATTTTTGCTAAATGCTTCCCCAGCTTCTGTAATTTCCTTTGGTCTTGTTTGCCTTGAAGTTTCTAAGTATTGTGAGACAGCTGCTGGGCTTTGACCTCAGCTGGGAGACTCAGACCTTATTCCACTATGTTCCCATTAGTTAGCCAGCTGTACTCCAAGGACTATATCCATCCTGTTACACTTAACTGTCAAGGGACTTTTTAGGGGTTTCTTCATTTAGAACAAGGGGAAAAAATTGTGTTACTTAATTTGTGTATGAATTCTCTCGTCAGGGCTGACCGTGGTTGCTGAGACCACAGGAACAGGGTTTGCAGTTGTGCCTCATGAAGTCCATCTCTTCACTGGACAAGGGTGGAAAGCTGGTTCTGGGACAATAACTGCGCCAGGATTATGCTCCATTTCAGTAAAAAAGCAGTATTGCTCAGGGAGACAATGGTGACTGGCCCAGCTGGAGCTGACCACTGTGTTTGGTAGGGAACCAGCACAGACAGCAGACCATGGCTGTGTCCTCTGTGACTCCTTCCAGCACTGCAATGCACAATGTCACTGGAATCACACCAGGGAGGAGAGTGTCCCAAATAAGGCCTATTTCAGTCCCCAGGTAATTTGTAGCCATAGTCATTTGTACTATTATTTACTCAGGTTATTGATCTTTTAAGACCGGTAGCTGTATCTGGCCGTGATTGACACAAGTGTCTTCATAGGCAGACAAGATAATGTAATGAAAGCAATAATACCAGCAGACAGTGGTAAAATAATGGGGGGGAAGGCGAGGGGGAGGAAGTGGTGATTTTAGTTCTTTGTCTTCCAATAATTGCTGCACAGCTTGACATCTGATTTCTTTTACCTAATCTCAGCATGCATCTCAAAAATGCTACTGGCCATCAGATTATCCCAGCAGATCATTACATTTTCCTATCCTCTGGACTTAGGTATGCCGTGGATCTGTCCAAGGATAATGAGCAGCCTGCTGTTGCACTCACCTGGTTGGGGTCGGTGTGTTTTATGAAAGCTTCCCACATATTCTCTTTAATGAATGAGTCCTTTCTATTTATAGGGGACTACTCAAAGGGAAAAAGAAATAAATGACCTTTAGGGTTTTTTTTTATGTGACCTGTAGGTTTTTTGAAGGGAAACATATTCTTCAGACAAATTCTTAGTTATCAACAGGAAACTGCAATATGTGATCCCAAAGCCATGTACAATTAAATTTTCATATATGTAATGCTATTCTCTTTCCATGAATGCTGTACAGTCGGGGTCAGAGATAAAGCTTCCAGCTGCAATTATCCAAACAGCTGGATTTTTTATATTTGTGGGCTAAACTGCTATTGCTTCTAGTGGCAAACTCAACATGGGTTATAGCAGTACTAATGCTGTTTACTGACTCCAGGAAAGAAAACAAGTTTATCTGATCACAGATAAACTTACCTCCTCACATTTAAATAAAAAAGCTTTCTCCTTCAAAATGCAAAAATACATTCCCTAACTTCCCTGATGGCATCCAGCTTTTCCTGCTCTTGCTTATGTGTTCATGTCCTTCCTTTATTCTCCTGTTCATTTATTCCCACAAATGGTTCCTTCAGCTCAAATAACAAGGCTCCAGACTGGTAGAAAAGACTTGAGGACACTGAGGCTAAAAAACTTAAATGCTCAATTTCAGCAATTTGTGGCTTGCATTGTAAAGCCAGTGAGGCTGTGATGGGGCCAGCTATTGGTGTGAAGCTGCTTGTCTTCCCCTTCCCACCACTCAGGTCATACACTGCCTGTGTCCTGGGCAGCATTAACAGGGACACTCAGCTGCCATCGGGGTGCAGAGAGTAAGGACCTAATTTATTTTCCCATGTTAGGCTTTCCCACCAAGAACAAACACAGCCATTTCAGTACAACCCCAGATGACCCAATAGTGATTGGCATTGTCTCCAAAATTATGATCACTGTGACTGCAGGTTCTAAACAGGTGCCAGACATTTGGATATTTCTCCTCCTGCCACAAGGACAATAGGAGGTATTGCTGTGTTCCCCCCATTTAACAAACGGGGAGTGAACATCGAGTGACTGGCAAAAGGGTATAAATGAAATTTATCAAAGAAGAGGCAGACACAGAAAGGAATCAGGGTCTTCACTGTTAAGGTCAGTTTTGCTTTCACTGAGGAGAAGAAAATGTGCCACAGTGAATGCAAGAGTTGGAAAGGAGTTAGAAAAGTGGTAAATTAGAGAGGACTAATAACTATGGGTGTAATAAAGCCTCCACTCATAGCCAAGGCTTTGAAACACCTTCAGTGGCAACCATCATCGTGATTTTGAATAACGTCCAGATACACTAAAACTAAATAAACAACTAAGTTTTCCCAAAATCCAGGGTACTCAGGTCTGTAATTGATGATGAGCCACAGTTTTTGTCTGAACAGCTTTAATAGTAATTAATAAATTTACTCTAATAAAAATCTTGCTGGCAAAAAGCCCTTAAACATGACATTATTTACATAATTTCCTGCAACAAACAGCTGTGTAGCCCTCCACTCCAGTAATAACTTCTCAGTTGTAGTGCTCCTGCACCCAAACATTCACAAATCTTAAGGCAATGCCTGGCATTTATGATACAAAGGAGATTATGGAAGAGGCGTGTCTCACAAGGGTGATTTGAAAACCAATATTATAACTGGGGTCTAGATTCTGCAGTCAGATCCATATTGGTGACCACTGGGATGCATTGCAGGATGGGGCTCATATTTACTGATAGCTTTTAATTAGTCTGCATAATTCATTTCCACATCTGTTTTCCTATAAACAAGCCACTAATTAGTTCTGTGAGTCAGTTAAAAAGTGTACCAATGTGCCAGAGAGTTTAAAGAGACACTGAAAATATTTGAAACACAGTCAATTTAATTTTTAATTATTTTTTAAAAGGAAAGCATGAAACACCCCTCCCCATTTTTAATTTCCTTCTTCTGAAGGCTACTAATTTCAGAATACGTAGCTGTAAGGTTGTGAGTGTGTCAAAGACTTGTGTCTCCAGAGAAAACCCACTCTGGCTTAAGATTTCTGATATATTCTACTGCTTAGCTTTACTCAAGTGGTAGCTCTGGAAGCACTGCTAGCACTTCTAAAACTTGCTCACCCACCTGAAAAAGTCAAGTTAATAGAAGAATTTTCTCAGTACTCCAGCCTCCTGGCCTAATGTAGCAAAGCAACACGATTCTTAGTTCCTGGGCCAGAGTCTTAAATATAATTGGTATGGAGAAGATGAGATGTTTCTGACTAGGATCAGAAAACGTGAATAGGAAACCTCTCCCTCCCCATCTGCTGAGGGAAATGAGCAGAGCTCACTACCTTCAAAAATGGGCCTGCTCAGACACAAGGGTGTCTGTGCCCTTGCACAAAACTCTCCTGGGTGATCAGTTCAATACCTCCACCAGAACCTGTGTGAGGGAAAGCAGACACTTCATGTAGATGAGTTAGCCTTGGTCTGTCTGCCACGCCTAATTTCCAAAATGTCATTCTGCTCAGACACAAGAGCAGAGCAACTGGGTCAGGTATTCGCATGAGCAAAGATGAAACCTTAGTGTCTTCAGATGTGTTAGAAGTCAAAAATTAAACACTTGTAGAGCTCATTAAGCTTTTAAGTTTCTCCTAAGTCTTAGTTTTGTCTGACTAAATCCTTTATTGACTCTGACTGAAAGCCTTGGTGCTAGTCAGCTATCCTTCCTCTTTAACCTTGTGTCACTTGTGTCACTTGTAACAACAGAAACTGAAATAATTAGGTCAATTTTTAAATGTGGACTTCTGCTTTCCAAGCTGGCTACCCCTTTAAAGATAAGATGTCCCCCTGACACCTCTCTGATAAAGTTAGTGCCTAATAGCTAAGCACAATGTCTTTTCTCCACCCTCCTTGCTTTTTAAAATGAGGCTTACAGCACGCCAGCAATTTAAACTTCCGCTCTCCGTTGGCGAGTGGGGATGGTTTTGGTGAACAGTCTATTTATTCTGATTATTCCTTGCCACTGTGAGGGATTATGGCTGAGCACCACCGGCTTTTGAGCACCAGCGGCTTCCCCCTCCCCACCCCCAAAGACGACCCAAACGCACTCTCCTTGCAGATTACAGCGGAATCGCTAATGCAGTTTTGGCCTGACTTTGATGCAGCGCTCTATTGATGCGGGGTGACGCCGCAGCAAAGCAGCAAGGTTAGACCTCAGCAGTGATTAAGCCGGAGTCCCTGGGCTCAGGTGTGCCCTGCCCCGGCTCCGAGCGCGCACCCCGCCAGGGGAGGGCAGGATGCATGCTCAGCTCTGGTTTCCTCTACGCCCCTCGGGAAGATAATCCCGGCCCGTTCAGCTGCTGAGCACTCGGGTAATCAATCAATCAGTCAACCAGTCAGTCAGTCAGTCAGGAAATCTGATTTTTGCAAGCATCACCCTCGCCAGCCGGGAGGGGGGCACAGACCATGGATGCGGGTCCGGGTCCGCTGTCCCGGGGGCCGCCTTCCTCTTCAGGCCGGGGGCGCTAACGAGAGCTCCCCGTGTCTCTTCTGGAAGCCCTGGGGCCACCTCTGATCGCCTTTCCGGGAGGGCCAGGAAGGAAGATCTGGACCAGGCTTGACAGAAGAGCGGATGGAGCATCAGTCCCGTCCGGGGCTCATCCCCCCTCCCCGGACGTGAGGCTGAGCCTCGGCAGCGGGGCTGGGGCTCGTCGGGCTCTGTCGGCTCTGAACATGCCAGGATATCATGTATATTTTATGTATGTGTATATAACATATGTATTCATAAGCAAACAAACATCTGAGCCGGGGGATCTTTGAAATGTTCCAGCCACAGTGGTACCTAAAGGAGGGGAAAACGGGGGGGGAAGAGAAGATTAATTATTTTTTTTTTTTTCTCCAGGCATCTGATTTACTCCGTGACTCTGATGCTTATCAACAACGCGTGAAGATTGCAGTAAGGATCCTCCCTGGAAGGCGAGGAGGAGCAACTTCCAGGGGGCTGGGAGGAGGTGGAGTGCAGCGCGGCTCTCGCCTATAAGGAGGTGCCCAGCGAGCGGCTGGGGCTTCCCACCCAGCCGCTGCTCGCAAGGTGAATCGCCGCGGCGGCAGTCGGGGCAGCGGGCTCGGCTCGGGCACTGCCGCCGGCGTCCGGAGCGGCTCCTCCAAGGGCTGCGAGGAGTCCCCCGGCTTCCCTTCACCCGGAGTGCTTGGATGCTGTATGGAGTAAATGAGCGGAGGCAGAGCGAGCGCACAGAGGCTGAGAGGCGCTCGGAGACTGGGACCAGGGGAGACAGGCGGGCAGCTGGCTTCCCCCTCCGGGGCTGAAGATGGATTCCCGAGCCCTCGGGGGCTTCACTCTGCTGCTCTGCACTTTATGGCATCTGGGATTAACGGCAACAAATTGTGAGTAACGGGAGTGCAAGGAGTTGCCTGGGGTTGGGTCGGGGGCGGGAGGAAGAGATGGGGAGTAACTCCCGGAGAAAGGGGGCTATTGCGCCATGACCGCTGAGAAACTTAGCTCGGCTCCGCTTTGCTAATGGAGCTCAGAAATGCAAAGTTGGGGCCAGATGGAGGGACTGCTCTCCACCGTCCTGCCATGTGGATGTTGCAGTGAACGGGAGACGCTGGAGCCTGCGAGGAGCCGCTCGGTTTTTCCGCACGGTTTGTTGTCCTTCCGCTGGCTGCATCATTTTGCGGTCAGTGGCCGCTGTCGCCGTGCCTCGGCTGCGGGCCACCGGCCGGGACGGGGCCGGGGTCGCGCCTCTGCCTGGCGGGGAGGGTCGGTCCTTCCCGCAAGGGCCGGGGGATGCCGCGATTTTGCGGGCGCAGCCTGGCGGAGCAGCGCCGCTGGCACTGAGCGTCTTGTCCTGGCCCGGCCGTACCGTCGGTTCCCTGGGCGCTTCCCACGGGCGCGGCTGTGTCCCGGGGCGTGGTGCTCGCCGTCCCTGCTGCCCCAGCGTTTCCTTGTTGGGAAATCGCCGTTCGCTCTTTTATTTCCCCGGGAGACCCGCTTGTAAGTTCGCCACGTATCTCCGCCGGCCCTGCGGGGTCGGTCCCCGCGGGCAGGAACATCCCCGGCCGCCGGGCTTTGCGGTGCTCCGGCGGGCGGGCAGCGGCTTGGGCGAACCCGGTGCAGCCGGGTACCGGCGGTGCGGCGAGTCCTGGAGCCCAGAGCAGGCGGCGATGCTCNTCGCCTGTCCGTCCGCCCCCTCCCAACGGCCCGGCCCGGCCTCTTTCTTCTCTTCTATATATGTCTTTTCCTTCTCTGTCGTCTTTAATTTCCAGTCAATTAAATCACGGTTAATATGTTTTAATATCGCTCGCGAATACCAAATGGCAGGCGATTTAAGGCTGAGGCTTGCTATTACGGATGCGGCCATAAAGTTAATTCCTAACACTTAAAAAGAAACTCTGCGTTAATGAGTTTTACTATTTCACGGGTGACAGTTTAATTTCACAGTGCCAATAAACATTTCCATTGAATCCACGCTGCTTCCTAAATATTTAGGAGTCAATCTTAAAGCATGATGATCAATGGTTTTATTATACTGTACAGATTTTACTTATTCATTGAGCAATGAATTAGCATGGAATCAGCTGTAAGTGCTTTCCCAGGAGCTGGGTGAAGGAGCCTGTGAATCTGTAATAGCTGCAAGTTCCCTAGAAACCTCGTTAGATTCGCATGTGAAGATCTATGTGTGCTTGCATGGACCTCAATAATTGCACCCAGTATGAAAATTCATCACCTGCTTAAATAAATCATCTCCTTATGTTGGAGCTCAGGGAGGCTGTGCGCTCTTGCTCAGTTTTGGGCCAAGAAAGCGAGCTAAAATATTGGAGCAGTAGCCTGAAATATATTCAAGTAGCTGTATGAAAGTGCTATCGCTTTAAAGGGTTACTGAGCTTCCAGGTACCCAGTAACGGAAAGAAATAACCAAATTCCGCATATGAGAAGCTTCGGTGCAGGCGACTGTCAGAAGCTTCCACTTGAAAGCCCAAGTGCAAATGGGGAAGGATTGGTTCTGCACCCTCCTCAATTTGAATACTTTGGCCGAAGGAGTTGCATTCAGGTGCCAGTACTGGTATGCTCACAGTGACTTCAGCTGTTTGTTTCTGACAGATTTTGTGAACAAGAACAAAACTGGGGACAGTATTTATAGTTGAAAAGGACTATGCTTGGGGGGTAGGGGGGAGAGTGCAGCTCATTTAATTTTCTTCCTAATACCTAATATGTCTTTAATCTAATTTAGTTTTTTCCTTGCTTCTAAATTATAAAACTCTTAAAAATTATTCTTTTCTCACTTATTTAATTTACTGTAAAATTAAAGTCCTGAGTAAGTAAAAATCTTCTCTGCCACTGAGATATTTGATTCTAATTTTCTCTTTGGTAATAGTTTTTAATTAAAGAAAGAATTGGTGAAGAAACTGCTCAGAAACACAGCTACAGGCTAGGGGTCAGTAGACATCATTAGAAAGATCAGAATTGCCAAATGCTAATAAAACATTAGAAATTCCTCCCACTTTGCATTTTGCAATACTTTATTAAATTAGGTAAATAGAGTGGCAATCGGATTTCTCCCCAGGATACTAATTACTAGAAAATGAATAAATAGCCATGTAGGTAACACTGAAAATGTGTTGCATATGATGTCTGGGAGAACTGAAACTTCAACATTTATCAGATAGACAAGGAGACACAAAGCCTTGCCTGCTGTATAACAAATTAGTTGCCCTTTAGCAGCATATTCTGTGATCTGAAAACATTAGTAGCTTTGGTGAGTCTAGACTTGTTGAGCCCTTTTTTTTTTTTTTTTTTCCCTACCTTTTTAATTTTAAAGTTGGAAGGAGGGAGCTGTAGTAAAAAAATCAAACTCATGTTTTTCTTAAGCACTTTGCTATATCAGTTCGGGGCTAGTCTGCAGCTGCAGGAAAGAATTGCAGGAGCCATTAGTGATCTTCCACCCAGTTTAGTGTTGTGTATCTTAAAAAATGTCCCTTGTTGCTATTTTACACCTAATGCCTCCCTCCCCCTTACTTGTATCTTTCTTGACTGACTTTTTCACACATGGCCTGAAAAGATGTAGCAGATTAAAACACCTCCTGGTCAAGTGGCACCTTTTAACTCCCATTGCAGAAGTTATTCTCAAATTATTACATGTTTCTGTTCCAGAACACAGGCGCCTCTGCCACCTACAGCATCACTAGCATTTATTATCCCTTTTAACCAGCACTTATTAGCTGATCTGGAGACTTTCAAATCTTTCTTAAATCCAGTCGTGTGTCAGTCAAAGCTGCAGAAATTCAATGTGTAGTAGAATGAGATCTTCTATTGAAGTTCTTGCAGAAATATAAGGTCAATGTACAGTCCATTACTCTGCTGTAGATTTCCATGTGTCTTTAATAATTCTGTTCAGTTAAAAATAGGCAACGTGTGTCTGGTTTTTTTTATTTATTTTGAAAAAAAAGTACTGAAGGAAACAATTTTTTTTGACAGGGAAGTTATATATTTTATTTATTTTAGGCAAGCAGTGTTCACTCTGATTTTAGCCTTTCTTTCTCTGGAGTGGCGATAATTGCACAGGAGTCAAACAAATGTAAGTGAAAACTTACAGGAGCAAATCTGACTCTGGGTATTTGAGGCCATCAAGATCACGAGGGTGTGTTTGGGATTTGTGTAACAGCACAAATGAGACTTGTTGAGTCAACTGTGGCAAAAGCAAGAGGTCTCTTAAACAGTGACCTTTCTATCCGTGTGGTCAGAAATGCTAAGTTTGAAAAGCTGTGCTGAAATAAGGTAGAATATTGATCGTCGGTTTGTGGCTCATGTGCTTGCAGGCTGAGTAAAGAGCATCAGACAAATCTAAGGCTTTTCCTCTGCCTCCAGTACTTCAATATTCTTAACGAGAGACTAATATTCAGACATGCTTTCTTTCTCTTAGTTTCATACGGGGGAGGGGGAGAACACAAATGTTAGCTTTTTCATGCCTTCAGATGTATCAATCGAGAAATGGTCCAAAAGAATGAGTTTTCCTGAGAGAAAAGCTGTGACTGACCCACAGCTGATGGGTGCCTCCTCTGCATATCTGTCAGTGTGTAGCTTTCAATCCCTTTGACTCAATCAGCACTCATTGGCTGTGAATCAGTCTCAAGATGGTCATTCCATGGACTACAATGGTCTTTGGATTCTGCATCCACCAGGCAGATGGCATTGCCAGCTACAGGAATCTATCCAGGGTTATTATCTTAGCATCCAAGACATTATCTGCTTGGACATTTTCCTTTTCTTTTTTTTTTTCTTTCTTTTTTTTTATCTTTATGTCATGCGAATACAGCAGGTTTTTCCTTATAAATTAACAGCAAGAACAAATGGTTTTCAAATGTGCTTGGTACATTTGTACAAAGTATAGACTTCAAGTGTAAAATATGGTGGGTAGAACAACCTACTTGTGGAGCTCGCCCTGCACATGGCATGTACGGGCTTCTGCCAGCACTCCAGTCCATGTAGCACACTGGTGAAGTTCTTTTTAAGTACTGTAATCACTCTTTTACCCAGGGGAAACTGAAGGTGTGTATATAAACAAGAGATGAATGTACAATCAATGTGAGAATCTAAGTAGCTAAAATAAAGCCTGAGAGGTCCATGGAGTTGATCCCATATGGCATGGTCATGTCCCATTTCTGTTGTTAATTCATATTCATATTTGCTATATGTAGTAGTTTCTAAATCCATAGACTACTCCTCATTTCCTCTTCCCCTCCTTCTCCTTTCTCTGCTGCTATTTGAAGCAAGTGGAGTTTGGATATCTGAATACTGAAATGAATAGGAATCTGAAGGCAGTGGGAGTGTGAGGTAGCATTTATTTATTTTTAGCCCACAAAATGGATTTTCTGTAGATGTGACAGGTTTTTAGCTCCATTGGCAAACTTTACAGTCTTAGCTACCCCCTCCTCTGAAAGAGACACAAGAAGGGGAGAAACAGAGGACTGAAGGTTGATCTCCCAGCTCACACGTGTCAGGCTCTCTGTCTATCAGATAACCTGCTGTGCTTTTTTTTTTTTTTTAATAATAAAGAACTCCGCTGTGTTTTTTCCACTCTCAGAATTAGGGGAATGATATTCTGGTCCTGTAGCATCTACTTTTTCAGTCTACTGTGGCCTTACTGATACAAGTATTGTCTCTGTGGGATGTGGTTCATGCTGGACTCATCTCTTGGGTCTGTGCAAAAAAGAAAAGAACTGGTAGATCTGTCTGAACGTTTTCCTTCTGCTTTCAGTAAAGTCTTTAAGAGACACAAACTGTTTTCTTTTTGCTTTTAACTAAGCTCCCTCTACTCAAACTAGGAGAAAGGGGAAGAGAATAATATAATAATGATATAATAAAGGTTTAAAATCACAGGCAATTCTTGAAGGCTTTGAAAGCATCACTTGGTAAGGCAGGAAGCATCAGCAGACATTTTGTCATGTCTGTAGGTTAGAGAAAAACAAGATTTTAAATTTTTTTTGGTGCACGGTGCTGGGTGGATGTAATTGATTATTAATTTCCTTGTATTGATGTTGTCACTGAATTTTTTTTTAATTGCCCTATGCAGGTTCTCTTGGGCTAGTAATGCTATTTGTTCACTAGATGAGAGCAACTGATGTTTTAAATTATGAAAACAATTCAAGATTGAATTTAGAGGGGAAAAAAAGGATGGCAAAGCATGGATTTACTTATTTTTAATTATCTGCTCTGTTAAGCAGTTAAAAAAATTGGTAGTTCATAGTGTGGTGATCTAACTGCCCTTCTACACAGATTATTTTGATATATGCAGAAAATATTTAATACTTTAGCTGGTATTTTCTCCAAAAATAAAGGAGGGTAGCTTAGTAAAAGAGATGGTGTGAAGCCATTTGTAAATGTCATGAAGGATCTTTCTTGGTCTGTATTCCAGGGGAGGAATCCAATTTTTCTGCTCTGTTTTTCCTTTGCATGATACTAGCTCTCTCTCTACATTCTCACAAACATCTGCTGGAACTTGGATAACTTGGTTCATCTCCTGCAGAACTTTGTGCCCAGAGATTATCAGTACAAGTTCAGAATAAAGCAGTGGAAGTCTGTATGAGCCTACCTATGTACAATACTAAATGGGCATTAGAGTACTGGTCCATTCACTTACTTATGTTGTATTCTCTTATGTTGTATTTTGTAACCTGTGAGTTAGAGGCCTGCAGAGTTGATATTTTGTTTTTTGGGTTTTTTTTTTTTTTGAATGTACAATTATAGTACTTAAACTGAAAATAAGGTACAGAACACAAAGTGGCAATGGCAGGTTTTATTTTATCCAGTGTTTCTCTACCATAATAAAGACCTCACCAGTCTCTAACTTTACATTCTCTAGTGCAACACCAGGGATCTCAACCTGTGTAGTCCTTGAATAATCTAATTAACACAAGTGTGCTGCAGCCAGGACAACAGGATGTGATTGACATCTGTGATAAAAATTTCTTTCTTCTATGGCAGAAGTTGTCTGTTGAAATAATTTTGGAAGAGACATGCTTGTCTACTCTTTTTCAAGCACTGTATGTGGAGTTGGAGACTTTCCTGTTTGAGAAGAAGGTTTTAGTGTTAGAAAGAAAAGTCAAGAAATTGTTCACGTCACCAAAACAGTACTAGGCCCTTAGTCTCTTCTCTATCAGTGGCAGCCCAGAATTTGTCCTCATTTTGCATAAGCCACATTAGAGAGGAGTCAGGCTTGGAATCAGACCCCTGTGTGCTGTGTGTAGCAGGTAGGAGGAAGCTTCTGGTGAACCCTCAGTTTGAGCCTGGTTGAAACAGGCTTTGGATAACAGCAGCTCAGCAATTTTTGGTATAAATGGAGATCATCCAAGTAACTAAATTTAAAGTAGCATCCAGCACCGCTGTGACTGATGATCTGGAGGATGTTTCAGCTCCAGGATTGTGCTGGTGTGCTTGTGTTGGAAAAGGGTAGCCCAAATTCCTGATAAGAGATTGGATTATCAATGAGCTGGATGTAGGTGCTGGAGGTTTGCTGGGAAGTCTGTGACTCTCTCCTGTCTTAGTCAGCATCAAACAGTTACACCAGTGATAAACTTGTAAAATGCCTTCACTGTTCCCGTGCTGGACAATGTAACTCCCAGTTTTGAGGTTAAGGGGTATTTTTAATGAGCATCACTGTTAGGTGAATTCCTAAGAGCAGTAACAAGAAAAAGCTAACTTTGTAATTGCTCAGTGAATACCATTCAAGACTATAAAAGGCTTTTAGTAGCTGGTGTTAATGTACTCTTTTCCAAACTGTTAATTGCCTGGGATCTGTGATATCTTTATGGCATAAAGAGCATTGAGTTGCAGTGGGACACATGGCATTCAGTTCAGTTTGGTACTTGGAAATACTCAATAGATATTCAGCAACAACCACAGCAGTGGAAGCTGCAAAGAATAACTGGTATCATTCTGAGGAATGTTTCTCTTTTGACATTGGTAATTAGGGTTCAGCACAGATCCCCAGCACATGAAACAGAGTGGTGTTCAATGCTAACCACCGTGGCACTGCAGCAATTGGACTGGGAAGGAAACAAATGTGTTTTCCTTCTCTCTTTTATTGTGTGTATTGAGAAAGATTGAGTGCTGACCCTTAGGAATTCTGGGGCATAAATTTTTCTTCTAAAACTATTCAGTGCACTGTGTTGCCAATAAAGTAGTAAATAATAATAATAATTTTCAAATGGGTAGAATCCTCTCTTTGTTCCCAGCTGGGCAATAAGGAGTTGATAAATGCTGTACTGCCTGGATAAGAATTGGCTTGTTCCATTTACTGCTCTAAATGGTGAAGCATTGTTCCTGGATGACAATGGTTCTTCACTGATGACAGCTCGTCAGCACTTCAGGAACAGAGACAAATGCCTTGTGATCTATGCCACCAGTGACACATCTCTAGTCATTCCCATAACACTTCAGTGATGTCTTTGTTTGTTTGGGCATCAGTTGCCCCCACTTAGGATGTAGATACTGAGCCATTGCTCTCAGTATCTCAGTCCTCCTCCTGGGTAATAAAAGCAACCTGCTGGGCATTAATATATAATTTTCTTCCTTCCTTCCATGCAAATTTGTCAGTGGAGCAGGAGGGGAAATGGCTTATTCTAACTGGAGAATATGTGTTGTGCCTATAAAATCATACACAAGGAATGGAGCAGGAGAAGGGGTCTGGAATGTGCAGGCAAAGAGAGGAGGTCACAAAGAATGTTCTTCCAGTTTCCTATTACCAGTGGCAGCTTCCTAATGCACTCAGTGAAGAGGTCTAAATTAATGGTCCAAGTGAGTCACCAGTGAACCCTTAGTGGGAACACGTTCATTTGTAGTAATCAAGATTGATTTATGAATAGGACAAAAGGGACCAAATAAACTACGAAAATGCATGTTGTATATGTTTTTTTCCCTCGATGAATAATTCATCCTCTTCTAGTATCCATGAAAACAAAAACACTGTGCACATAAAAACCCATTAAAAAAGTTAATCCCACAAATGGCTGAACATGGAGAAAATCAGCTTTTGCTTTAAAAGGTAGATTTTCTCAAATCTTCTCTAATTTGATTTGCCAGTGGGGTATAATTTAAGTCAAACAAGTTAGCATTACTTGCTATATAAAGGTCTAAATGTTTAATAGATTTTGATAAACGCCTGCCCCCCAGGATAAAGAGCGAAGGAACGCTCATTTTCCATGGTGCAGAGGGTAAGCTAAACCAAATAGAAATGGCAAACACAATGGAGAGGGAGCTTCTGTTCACAGGATATGGTCCTCCAAACCTGGGCTTGGGAGAAATTGCAGTGCACCTACATAATCCTATGATTAATCCTAAATCTATGTAATCTTGCACAAACGACCTCAAATGAAAATGATAGAGGCTTTCTGGTGACTGTAAAGTCTCATGGTCTCCACACACCTGTGTGAGGCCTACAGTGAGCCTCTCCTAGGCAGAGCACATGCTCTGGAACATGCAGGATGTGTGTTCACATAATGCTGGTGGCCATCTGCCCATCTCCTCCTGGATGGATGTGTCAGTGGGAAGGGGAGCATCAGTCCCTCTACAGGGACTGGTGCTCCAGACGAGCTCAGGTGCTCTGTGTAAAGCTACATAGGAAGTCTCTGAAAAAACAGAATATGGGCTTGAGTGTGTTGGATTCTAGGTGGGCTCTTTACCCCTAGGCTGCCCAACCCTTGGTGCACCTCCTATGTCAACACTAAACAGAGCATCAGAAAGAATGGAGAAAGCTTACACAGAAAGAGCAGTGCCACTGGATTGCTTCCTAACTGCCCCCAGAAGTTCAGAGGGGTTGGTTTGTGTTGTTTTACTATTTTTTAATTTTGTAGATAAATAGTTTGCATTTTAATTTTAGAGGAAGAGCCTCCTTCAGCAACCCCGAGGAAGATTAAACAGGTATGGCATTTTTCACAGAAACTGTTTGTTTGGAAAAGAAAATGAAAATTTGATGAATTTCAATCAGATGTAGCTTCCAGCATTCAAATATTTATGGATTATCAAATTCCCTTTTCCCAGCTCTGCTTCTTAAGTACAGAGCTCATCTTATATGTAATATTAATTCTCATTATTCTTAGACAGATATTCACTGAATTCTTGTGCAGACTCAGTTCATCTAGGACCTGGTCTGAATTTCATGAAAATGAAGGCAATGACTTGTACTTGAATTTCAGATCATCTTTTCCTCAGAAGCCTGGTTATCCAGCATGCAGATCATTGTTATTGTTCTCCTGCAAAGTTTATTTTCCTTAAAATCCATCTGGCAATGTATGCAATACAAGTTGTGTTTATACCTCTCAGCGGTGGGAAGAACTATCCTTTTTCCTAATGGTTGCTGTTCCTTTTGAGCACCTAATTTGAGAGTGAGTTGACCTGTTCTATTGTCATATTCTGTGCCACCCTTGTATCCACCTTACTGACAATACAATTAGTTAAAGTTGCACATCCTTTTGCACACTTCTTTGCATTTTTTATCAACAGTTGTTCTGTTTTCTGAACCCTCCTGTTCTGTTGAGTTTAGTACACTCCACTGTAATACATAGGATTACACTGTGATAACAGCATTTTACAAGCATTACAGAAAACATGTTAGGTGTTCAGAAAAGCTGATAGTTCAAGGGTATTTCTTCCAGGCACATATGAGCTCATGGTGCTGATGCTCCTGGGTCCACAGATGAGAATTTGTTCCTAGAAAACATAGCTAGCTTTTTGTAAGTAACATTAGGTACATGTGCTTACTAAATTACTAATGTTAAACATTTTAGCTATAAAATAAGATTTTTTTTTTTTGTAAATTATAAACTATTTTCCTTTTGAAGCCTACGCTTGGTAGCTGGTCGTGTTTCCTGGGACCTCCTCCAGAGAGACTGCACATGAGTCAAAGCAGTCTCTTTACTGCTCCGTTAGGAGTTGGGATTACAGCCTCCTTTACACGCCCACATTCATAACCAAGTGTTTGCAAAAGCCCAGATTGTTTTTCAGACAAGCAGTGGAGATGTACTTTTCAGCTCTGCTTTTGCTTAGGAGCTGTGGCTGGCTTTGTCAGATGAGGCCAACCTGTATAAAGGAAGTTGCCTCCTTTCTTGAGACCTCAGCAGAAGAGATAGAGGAAAGACCTGCTCACTAAACACAAGTCATTTTTCCACTTAAACTTGTTAGGAGGTGGTGTCAACTGCCATGACTCATCCCATTTGACCACAAATATGTGTTATTTCACTTGCCTTGATCCAAACATCACCAGTTCTGCTATTGAGTCCAGGCATTAATGGCTTCTGTGAATTGAATAAGGAAGTCCTGATTTGAAAACCTTTCTCTGATAGCAAGCAGACAATGAGTCAGAGCTATAAGAGAACAGATTTTCCTCCTACCCTCTCCATCTTGCACCCCTCCTAACCTTAGTAGAATCTTATTTGTAGAGCCTGGGCTTTTTTTCAATTTCATCTAATTAGCACAGGCACTGAGGTCAGTATTCTAACACCTGACAGACTTTACCAGGGTACATCACAATTACAAGTGAAATTATCTGTTTTTCTGCTGCACTGAAAAATGTAGCATGTGAAAATTAACATAAACCTCCTAACTGTTAGGATGAAAGTGTGGGTGTTAGGGAAGAGGCACCTTCTTCAAATTTGAAAGGCCTGGGCTTGATGCTTGACTTTTTGAAAGCTTTCCCAGGCATCATTAGATGATGTGCTTAAGTGTTTTGAGCTTGAGTTTACCTGTTCTATTTCATTAGGGCTAAATGTTTCTGTGTATGCAGACTTTCACCTGCCAACAGGGTTTGGAGAAAGAGGTTCTTATGCTAGGCAGTAACTTAATATAAGCAATAATGCTTCTTTTAAAATTACTAACTGTGTCCATAAATAATGGAGTGTCTGAACCATCGTGATTGTGCTGGCCCTCTCTAGTGGGGTCAGAACTCAGCAACTTTTACAGGGTCTTGATGTAAATCTGCAATTATGAACTCTTCAGTGGGAGAGCTATGGGCTCGTTGGCTGACAACTAGGAAAACAAACCAACTTTTTTGAACAGTGTGTCCTTCCAGTGATTTCTACATGGCATGCAGGTAGAGCTGACTTGCATCTCCCTACAAGAGTGTGTAAGTTTGCACCAGGTTGCTTGCCTGGGTAATGATTGTGTGATGAAAATGATGCACTCATATTAAATTGAAGAATAGTACCAGTTAAATATAATTATAAAGTACTGTCCTAAGATAGTCATAAGACCTGCACAAGAGAAGAGCTATCCTTTTTATTTCTTACATTAAGGGAAACTATAATCTTAGCGTAGAGGAAATTCAGAGCAAATCTATAAAGTCATGTTCAAGCTAAGCTTTGTAAATTCAAAGACAGGCACTTATTTCAGTGTTCAGGCAGGGAGAAAAACAGTTCACAGTTGGAAATGCCTGTTCTTCTCTTCCACAAGATGCACAGAGAAGGGTAATTGATTTAGACTCCTTCAGGACAGGAATGGGTTTTCTGTGTTAGTAAGTGTGAAGCACAAGGTCTTTATCCTAGTGGGGGGATCTCTTTATGCCAGTGATAACAGCAAAGCCTCTGCTCTGAAGGCTCTGTATGAATGCAAATGTATTTTCTGCTTCTTTGGCAAATTTGTATGTCACTGACTGGTGGCAGTCTTTAATAGCTAGTTTGATGAGAATATCCAGACCTTTGTAGTCTGGGGCTAGTAAACTAAACCTTCAACTCTCAAGGAATGAGAAGTTTTTTGGAATAGTCCTTAACTAAGAAACGGGAAACTCACTAAGCTGATATTGAAGGTAAGAGTTCAGTAGTTCTTAGATATCCACTATCCATATTTGTATTTTCTTCAGCTAGGAGATAATGGTGATGGAAAAGCCCTCCTCCTTTCCATGCCTGTAACCTACTTTTGAGGTTCTTCTATAAACATATGAAAGAAGGCAGGAGTAATTAATGATACTCCAAAGGATTATGTTAATCAATAAGTTCATGTATTTCATTGAGGCCATTCTTGTATGAAGCACAGTACCAAAAAGGGTCTGAGGCTAGCACCGCTATGTTTAAAGCCAAATGCAGTCATGTGATTATCCCACTTCATGATAGTTTTGTCAGAATTATTAAAAAATGCTTTCTGTAATATTCTTACATGTAGGAGCAAATAAATCTTGTGCTTGTACTTAATGTGTTATGAATAAATAGCACATAACACATTGCTGCACTTCTTTCACTGAAGTGACCAAGAAGATCAGAACAAAGTGAAACAGTCCTGAGTTATGCAAATAAACCAGGCTTAGAGTGAATCTGCCTATGTTAAGTCAGAAATCTGATTTTTTTTTTTTAATATAGCTTCCCTGGGGGAAGGAAAAGTTTAATTAAAAAGAGATTTAATGAGAATTCAGAGTAATAAGTCACACCTATTTTTCCTCTGCCGGAGCCTTGGAAAAGTGGTGGATTCTGAAGGAACATATTGAGGTGCAAATAGGAAAGAAATATAAGCCAATATACTCCTTCATGAGTTTGGACCTTCCCATCTGTACAAGTACTGTTTTCAGTATTCTCCCTCCTGATAGCAAGACTCTCAGCAATGACTTCTCTTCCCCTGCCTTGTCCTATATTTCTTTTTTCTGGGTAAAGCAATTTCAATTACACAGTCTTGTCAAAGACCCCAGATCTGGCAACATCCAGCTACTTGGGCATTGTGGTGTCATTTCAGGTAGGTTAAAAGCTGAGTCCTTCAAATATTGAAATTTTGGTAGAATCAAGTGTGTCAAATCAGCAAGGTAATAGAAAAGACCTCCCTGTAAACAAACAAGCACTAGTATTTTTCAGGTCAGTAAAGGATTTGTCTCAGATGGATGTCTTCTAGAAATGGCTGAATGGTTTTCTAAGGTTGTTGGTCAGTTTTGATGGTATAACAAGTGAAAAAGCACTTCAAGAGCTATTTCTAAGAATCTTTGGGGAAATTATCTTCATTTTTCAGGTCACATTTTCTGTGGCTGATGCTTTGTTTTTTAACATTTAAATACCTGCCTTTGTAGTTCGAAAAGTAAATGGCTACAGAATCTCATTAGGACTATTGAGGTTTGTGTTTTACAATATAAACATGTTTCAGTTCAGTCCAGAGGATTTAATTCTTAGCTTAACATTTAGAAAAGCAATAACACAGTTAAGCAATGGTAAACTGAACTGAGTACTCTGTGTGCTCACTGAAGTCCAATGTTCCAGTAAACAGGATCAGAAGCCAGAATGGTTCAAATGTAAGAAAAGAATTTATAATTCCTAATTGACTCTGAATATTAAAAAGTATGTAGAGCTGATGAATGTAAGTTCTCTCTCTTCCCCTTCCTTTAAAGGAATTCAACTTATTTTTATTTATTTCATTGTATCACCTAAATGTTAGTTCCTCCATCTTGAAATCAAATAATGAATGCTCAGCCCTGACAGTGAGATATCAAATCCTCAAAAGATGCTGTTCCTAAATTCTGCCGACTGCTTAGTTCACTGTGGAAATTTGATCTTGAATAATACCTCCAGATCCTTCTACTGACTTGTGTGTGTGCACTTACCTGTATATGACATTTTAACAGAAAAGCTGTAGGTGTGCACGCTGTCAGCTCTTCATATAGAGCAGGATAATATCTTAGACGTTGCTGCTTTTATAGAAATCCATTTTGTTACAATTACTAAAATAAAACAAAAAAATGAGGGGTGTAGTGAAAAGTTTCCTGATTAAATCCATCAACTTCAATTTTTATATTTTATTATTGCTTTTGTTGTACTCTTTTGAGATGAGAATAATTTTCTAAGACTGAGTAGCTTCCATATCCTGGTTAATTAGACATTTACAGTTTTTTTGAAGATGAGTCATTAGGAATTTGACTTGTGTGCAATCCTTTCCAAGAATTACTTTAATTTGTGACTTGCTATCATTTCTCATTTAATGATGGCTAGTGAGGTTGTGATGCTCTGCATTACCAAGAAAAAGACATTGGGATGAGCTAAAGGAATCTCTATGATTAAACTTCCCCTGTTTCACTGTACAGTTCATGCACTGAAGCATTTCTGTGGTGTCAGAGGTGGACTCTTTGTACTGATTATATCTGATTTTAAGAATACCAAAGAAGTTGCCTAGAAAGGGGCATCATTAGTTACCCTTACACCTTCAAGCTCTCTGCTCAAGAGCCTGCTGCTGTTTCTGATAAGAAGAAAGAGTACATCCAGAAGGACCTTTATGCAGGCAATGTGCTCTGATTTCTGTCTCTGCCATTTAGTCAGTTCTCTCACTAGCTTTCAACTTGTCTTCAGTCACGCTGCAAGTGCTTGACCTCTTCTTTTTCCTCCCGTTTTCTTTTCCTCTTGCTTATTCTGCTCAGCCCTCTGATTCAATGACTAATCTGTGTCTCAAAGCCAAAAAAAAAACCAAACGGTGTGTTGCCTTTTCCCCCGTGATGGCTCTAATTTTCACCACTTTTAAGTTCAGGATCACTGTCCTCCCTGTCCTTCAGCCTTACCACTGTAGACTCCCCTGGCTTTCTGCAGTCCAGCCTGTGTCCAGATCTTGGTACTTCTTCCTCAAGATTAAATGCATTTTTCTACAACTCTGTCATGCTGATAGATGCAATCCTGCTTCTCTTCTACTAAAAGTGGTAAATAACGTGGAAAGTGTTGTTTTATGGTGAAAGTGTACATAAAGTAGAAAGAAGAGGAAAACCAAAGGTACTTTTATATAATAATACTGAAAAACACTAGGAATACTCCTGATTTCAGGAAAAGCACCTTCCAAGGGAAGAGACACAACCCCTGCTAGAAGCAGGAAAACATGATTTTATCTGAAACTGCAAATGGGGTTTGTGAATGTTCAGGCTGAATGGGCAGCTCAGAGACAGCAGAGTCTGCTTTATCTGCTGCAGCCTAGCACCTCCTCTCTTTATTGCTTATTTGGCTCTGGAAAGTCCTTTCTTCTAAGCCATAAGGTCCAACTTTTGTGGACCTTGTCATTAAAAGTTCATTCCCGTTTCCTTTTAATGCTGTTATATTTGCACCCAAGTATAAGTGTGTTTATATATATAAACATCCAAAGGTAATTATCTATACTTTATGTATATATATGTATGTGGAATATATACAAATATGTACCCAAAAGTAAATAAACACATACATATAGGTTTTATAGCAGTTTTCAAATGTTTATGCTCAAAAATGACCAAAAGTCTGTGCAGAGCTATATAAAATAATATAATGTGATTCTTGGAGACAGGAGAGTTTCTTTACATCTTATCTGCTGCCTCTATATGAAGCAGAGACTGAGCATTTCTGTAGGATGCATTTAGCATCTCATCTGAAAAATAAATCAGATACTAAATTTTGAATTAATGGCATTAGAATGGTTTAAAAGGTTTTGCAGGTTAAGGCATAAATATCTCTCTATATATCAAGTCTAGATAAGCCTACAGACTTGTCCTCTCTAAAAACTATATGTTTTTTTAATGCAGAAATAAGAGTTGTAAATTACTGTACCTAGTTAGCCAGCTGGACATTGTTAAGATGAAAGATTTCTTGTGTGGGCTTGAACAAACTACCAACTTTATACCCCACATTTTGCTGGATCTTCTTGCATACTCTACAGAATAGGGAGAGTGGATTGGTCGTGCTTTCATTTTATTGTTCTCTCCTCAAAAATGCTGAGTCAGTTAAGCCACAGAATACCTATCAGGGGATGCTTTGACATATTAAAGATACTCAATTTATTTAATTGGTGTTTTTATTGTTCAATTTATCTTCCAATGATCTGAACCAAATCCTATCTTACTCTGCATACAGTTTTTATTATTTCAATTTATGTTCTGTTTTAGAGTGAAGTGGGAGGAGAATGGAATGACCAAAACCAAGAATTAAAGTTTAAAATTTTCACAAGATAGGAGGACATGCTTTTTGGTTCTCTGATGTAGCTACCTTGTTTTATAAAACATGCTAGTTTCCTTGGTTTTAAGGTGCAATTGTTTCAAGATTAAAGTATTAGATGTATTTTATCATATTTATACAGACAAATGTAAGAATAATTTTTTCTGATAATGAAGCGCAGTTACAAATGGAAAATTGCCTAGAATATAATTAAGGTTAACTATTTAGGAAGATAAACAGATAAAAAGCTTGAACTACCATGTTAAAAAATCCACATAGCATTCCTCTCGCATGATGGGAAGCAGTTACTAAAGCAGAATAGTGAAAATACAATATGAAATAGGCAGATTTCCATGAATATTCATAAGCACACATTTTTCTACAGCAACACATTAATCCCCTCTATATCAAGGAACTAGCAGGTGCCCCAGAACAGCCCCGTGGATGCCCTGTGCCAGGGCCCTTCCTGTGCTGTATCCATGGCTGTATTCGTTGTGAATATCCCATGGCTTGCTTTGCTCTTTCTTGTTGGCAAACACAAGGATTAAGTGCAATGGTCCACAACTAACCTTGGGTGTCTCTAATGCTTGCTTTTCTGGCTTTGTACAGTGTCTTATTTTTCATCACTAATCTTACTAACTTGCATTCTCCAAAGGGAGCTGCAGCAGATTCCTCTGTGCCAATAAGACAAATTCACTTGTGCTGTTTTGATTTTGGTTGTAGCATCTCTCTCCAATGGTTTGTGTACATATGTGTCATCCAGGAAAATACTGGTGCAGGATGAACTGGGACATACTTCTCAATTGGTAGTGCCATAAATCTTTTTGTATCACAGTCATCTTTTAAACATGCCTTTTTTAGCATTTCTAATGTGGCCTTGGTCTTATTTTCAGTCCCGTATCCCGTGTCTTGGTAGATTGACCATGTCAGGGATGACATATAAGTGTGATATTTGGGCAGTGATGGCAGCTTTTTTGGTTTATTTTTAAATGTCTAGGAAGGAAAACATTATTGTGGCAGGATTTCCAAAACTTTTTCTCTGTAAAGTCAAGCAACTTTACAGAGAAAAAGTCCTCACAGAGTAACTGGGCTGTTTGCCTTATGAATTAGAGAAAAACAATACTGAACATGGAATATTTTTTCCCTGTACAATATTTAACCTCAGTTTTCAGCACAAAACTCAGACTCTGTGAGACTTGAGGGATGGGAGTTAGCAAATGTTAAAGTGTGTAGAGCTTTAGGAATGGGAGGTATTATCCATGGGTTCTAGTTTGAGTCTGTGACTGTAGCTGAAGATACCCAGAGAACAACGGGCCTCAAAGCACTATTTATTGTGGTAGAAAAATGTAAGAAGGATGAAGTTTACAGTGAAAGTTGCAATTTTGTTTAAAAATGAAGTGTGGATTTTTGTAACTCTGTGTCGAGAATTCTCAGAGGTAATCTGAGACACGAAGAAGAAAGAGTTTTAAATCCCCTTTTACCCTTTCATAGGGACATGGACTCCAAAAGCCATTAACAGAGGGAAAGTATGCAGAGAAAAAACTGCAGAGAAATAATGATCTATGTAGTGCACAGAATCCCACTGGAGAAATGGGCTAAGAATGTTCAAAGTGTTTCTATATGCAAAGGCTTGACAATTGGAATGAAAAGTTTTGTTACTCAGAAATGAGTTTGATTTGTTAATAAAAAGGGGGCTTCTCATTTAGTTTTATTATTAATTCCAGGAGACAGTTTGGCTTCCTATTCTACCCCCTTTTATTTCCCTGCTTTTTCTCCCTTCCCCTATTTCATTTCTTATCTTTGTAATTTTTTTCAGAGCTGGACTAGTTTAGAAAGAAAATGGGTCCCTCCATTTGGAGGGAGAGGAATAAAGAAGCAGGAAGGAGAGACTTGGTAATTGTTTTATCTCCAAAACTTGTTTCCATTTTTTTAACATAAAAATGAAATTTTAATGCAAATGGAAATGTATGATTCAAAAAATTGGGGACGTGTGTCGGGCTTTTTTCTTGCTCTTTTCTTTAACAGTTCTTTTATTGTCTCTGTAATGTATCCCACTAGGAATTTCTGCCATTTAGCCTGCAATGGCCTCAACCCCTTTTTATCAAATAGTGGGTTCAATCCTGTATCACCAAAGTGACTGGAGACTTGTCAGCATCATTTTAGCAGGCTGGCTTGGTCAGGTGATGCTATAAAGATTCCTGTTGCTGCTCTACATTCTTTCATGTCTTGCAATTTGTGCTATTCGTACAAATTGCTCCCAATGATGGTATTCAGAGCCAAATTTAAACATACTACTAAACTATGGGAACATCGCACATAACAAGCCACAAGGAAATCCAAGAAGTATTGGATCTTATCATCTCTGGCTCAGAAATACCTAATGAATGGTAAATGCAGTTCAGTTCAGCTAATGTTGAATAATTAGCTCAGAAACAATGATGAAAGAGAGCTGGTCTGATGAAAGGGTGGTAGCACAGTAAGTGAGGAGTTATGTGGGAGTTATTAAAGGCACATCTCCTAAAACTTTGAAGCAACAATTTAGGCTTACAGCAAAGGAACAGAGGAGGCAAAAGAAATATGTAGCTGAAGAAAAACAAGCCACTGAATGGAAGATGTTTACTTGGACTTCTGCGTGGTGAACTGAGGCAATTTCCCTTTACAGGTTGGAAAAAAAGACTCAGGTGTGAGCCATAGGTTATTCTCATATTTTACCTCACAAATTTTATTTAAATCAAAAGGGAGAAGGAGACCTGTCAGTCAGATTAATGAAGAGTTGTAACACCTGGCTTGAGAGGGAGAGTAGAATCATCACTACTTGTAGTCTAAGTGGGTCTCAAGGTAGCAGATAAACCCCCTGTTTAGCACCATCTTTGTGCATCATTTGGCATGGAAGAGAGTGAATTCCTGCTCAGTCCTTCCACCTGTGCTCCCAGCCCAGGTCATGTACAGCTCCAGTTGTGCCCTCTTTCTAACTAAGTGGTGTGGGCAGCACCCTCAGTGTTCCCCATCTTCAGTGCCCAGCTCTCTCCCACTGGGAACCTTCCTTTTCTATCACAAAAAACCTCTCAGTCTCCTCCCAACACCAAAAACCAGAGACATTCCCAGGTGGGGAATCCTTCCAAAATTCTGAATCCAAAAGCTGAAGCACAGCTTGTTCCATCATACAGAACAAGTCCCTCAGGGCAGGGTTTGTTCTCTTACTACTTGTACAGGAGGAAAAGCTGGGTTGAGCTGGGAAAAGGTTGGAAAAGCTGGGGGGAAAGGGCAGTAAGCTCTCCCACCTGATGGCAATAAAAAAAATGTATTTTGTGCATATATTCACAATAAGATGGCTTCATTTATGCATCCAAATGAACTGGACCCAATACACCTCTGATACTTTGTTCTCTGAATACAGAGAACAGGTTACAGTTTCTCCTCTCTCTTCTTCCTTCTTTCTTTCTTTCTCTTTCCCAGAAGAGGAAAAGAAGAAAAAGAAGAAGCTTTTGAATCCATGGAAAGTTTGGGAATGTCTCTGAGTTTTGGTGTTGGGAGGAGACTGAAAGATGGTAATTCAGTTTGGGGTGAGGTGTAGCACCTGTTTTTAAAAATAATTTGTTGTTTCTTAGGCATGCCTAAACAATAATTGGTCAAAATGAATATTTTTATGAAAGGCCTTTGAGAAGTAAAGAATGTTTGCTGCGTTTCTTTCCTTCCTTATACTCTGAACCTGCAGTGTCTTTATGAGAGAATCATTTATGCAAAACCACATTTGCTGTATGAGCTGATTATTGCTGCTTCAACCTTGCTTTCCCTGAGAAATAAGCATTTCCATTTAGTCTGTTTGAGGCTTCAGCCTATCTTAGGTAATATGTTCTTGGCAAGGGTTAAATAGACACAGGCAGAGTAGCACTCAGTTTGTCAGCCCCAGCATGCTCCATAAGCAGTCTCTTTAGAAGTTTTAAATTGAGAAAAACACAGCTCTGTGTTAGTGATGCTTTCCTTCTCCTTCTTTCACTGCAGTCCTTTGCTTGTCTTGTAAGTGAATGAACTGCAAGCAAAAATGCTGTCCACCTAAAATATAATTTGCTCTGCATGGTGCTGAACAAATAATTTATTGAGCTAACTGAGTATAGCATGTCTTAGCACTCGATTAGGTATCCTTGACTGCTTGGATGGGTGTTGGAAAAAAGTTCATTCAGCTTTTGCTGTGGTATAAACCTAAAAATAGTGAATCTGTTAGGTCTATCTCTGCACAGTCTCTCGAGTAAGCCAAGACACAGAGAAAATGATGGCAAAGAATTTAGGCAGTCTTCTGATAACTTTAAATCTTTTTTTTTGGTCCCTGATATACTTAACGCTGCTTGCTGCACACGGGATTGCATGTAGTTACTAAATATTTTTTAATGTTTTGTGGAAACTTCTGACATTCTTTGATGTGTTATATTTATCAGCGCAATGACAGCGCTTGTGTCAGCGATGCAATGTATTCTAAAATGCACAGCACACAAAAATTATTGATCCTTTCAAGAAGCCCAAATGATTTTTAGCTTTGCCTCAGGCTCCATTAGCAATGTGGAAAATTGAAAAGGGCTCTCAGGAAAACTAGCACAAGATTGAAACTGCAACTGAAGAGCTGTCAAGTGGAGAAGTGCTTATGAATTATAATGAGCATGATCTAAAGATGACATTATCCTTTAGGAGTTTGGTTAAATCTTCCCTCCTGTCACATGACTCGCAGAGGTCCCTTAGAGCAAACAAAAAAACAAAGTAAGAGTGGTTTTAGGACATGTATTTAGGTGTGGTGCACATGAAATACAAAGGAATTACAGAATGATGGGTGGCAGGGACAGGTTTTGAGGAGCTACAAAGGAAAGCTCCAAACTGGCTGTCCCAGGGGTCCAGGGTACTTTCATAAGGAATTCTCTTATATGCCTACAAAAGGATTCCTATATTTTTTTTCTTGTTACACTTTTTATATTTTGGAACTTGTCTCCAAAACATCACAAAACTTTTCACATTATACATTTCAATATATTTCTATCTATGTTGACATTTATTTCTAATTCACATTTTTGATGGAAGGAGAGACCATTTCTGTCACTGTCTGGCACTCGTTGTGCAGTGAGCTCTGGGTTGCACCACCTGGGCTGGAAGGAAACCTGGTCCTTTCTGAAGGTTTCTCAAACATGTTTCACAGGGCGCATTAAGAGATACGTTAGCATTCATTGGCAATAATATGATGGAAAATAATCTTCCTGTGAACTGCATGACTGAAATAAAGGGCCACAGTTGATCCACAGGCCATTGCTCCCAGGAACTGGCCATAAATACCAGTCAGCAGTATTTCAGGTGAAGGGAATTATTTTTTTCCCTCCAGACTGCAGATATTTTTTCCATTTATTCTATGTTTGTCATATAGCTTTTACTTCCAAAAGAAAAAAAAAATCATCACAACCCTAAACTCTGGCAAAAGATTTAGGATACAGATTTTAATTTACCTCGATACTTAGAAGGAATGCTCTCACCTTTGACAAAACAAGCAGATTTTTTTTAATTGCTCCCATGTTAACAGAACAAATGAGAAATGCAATGAACAGCAGGTTCAAAAGCATTTCTAGGATCAGAAGAATGATTCCATCAGAGCTGTACTTTGGTGCTACTAATATCACTTTCCTGGATATCTTCCAGGTTATATCTGTTAAGATTTGCTGCCAAGGAGAGTATTTGGTTTTACTGTTGTCAGCACTGTGCAGACAGTGTGGGTGCAGAAAGGTACCTGGGTTTTTCTCAGCTTGCATCCATTTCAGAGTACATGCACATGGGAAAATTGCTAGCAGTGGGCTGTGTGAAGCAAGAGGGGTCTAGCCTTTTCCAGATTCCAAACCACTATGTGAGCAGCCATTTAGAAAAATCTTAACTTGAAAGTTGTCATGCAAGCCACTGAGGAAAAATAAATGCAGAAACTGGGGCAGCCTTTACAGCCACTTCTGAATGCATCTCAACTGCTGATACATCCTTCTAACAAAGTTTATAATGATGTTTACTCCCCCTGTATAAATGTACACTTCATTCATGGCTAATACATGAACTCATGAAAGACCTGTGTTTAGACAGCTACAAACTGAATTACAAAACTGACAAAAGCTTGCCCAGAGAGATGATATTACTAATTAAACTGTAGTGCATTAGAAATACTGCACATCAGTTTCATTTTACATCATAGTCCAAACACTGAGTAGGGACTGATGAGAGCTGGGGTTCCTGACAGTCTCTGACTTTGCTTTTATGTGGAAGAGGGCTGGGATCTGACCATGAGTGTTTGCCTGGGAGGGAGACTTGGGAGGAGGGATTTGGTGCTCTGTTTTCCCCGTGTCATGTCAAGTTATTTGACATTGTTTGCCATATGGAGAGCAAGAGGTGCCCTAAGGAGGGCTCAGGCAGCCTGGAGCAGCTGGTCTCAGGTGCCTGTCCCTTCTCTGGAGGACACCAAACCGTGTGTCTCTCTCTGCATGTATGGACAGAGCAGCTTTAGGGGGCTCTCTGAGCACACACAAATATGTGTCATTATCAAAATAAATATTTGTGTCTAAATTTTACAATCGATGTCCTAGTAGATGTGGAGAATGAATTGCTCCCTCTTCAGCTTTCTTTGAAGAGGATCTTCAAAGAGAAGACCTTGTGCTTCCATCTTTCTTTTTAGATGTCTGGCTAGCTCTGTTTGACATGTTACAATACTGAAGAAATATGGCCGAGAGCTGGCAGTTATTTAACCAAAACTTGGATACTTTATTTAAGAAACGTTTTTAGATGGCTGAGATCATATGAATGCAGTTTTGATTGTTTTTTTTCTTTTTTTTTTTACTTTTAATTATTGTAACTATGTTTAAATTACCTGTTCCTACAAACTCAATTACAAGATATTTGATATAAAGCCTTTAACTTTGTTGAGATTAGAAACTTTCTTAACACTGCCTGCCTGCACAAAACACAGTGTTTTCACCCTCGTATGATTCTTCATCCCCTGATACAGAGTGCATGCCTTCATTCTAAAATGTACCGTCTCCTTTTCAGAGGGCAACAGGACACCAACCTTCTATTCTAAAAGCTCACTAAAAAGCACCTTTTTTCACACATTAAATTCCACATAGAATGGTTTGGGTTAGATGATACTCAAGTTCTAATTCCCCTACCATTGAGAGGGTTACCTTGCACTAGACCTGGTTACTCAAAGCCCCATCCAATCTGGCCTTGAACACTTGCAGGGATGGGGCATCCACAGCTCCTCTGGTCAGCCTATTCCAGTGCCTCACCACCCTTACAGTGAAAAACTGCTTTGTTGTATATGACCTAAACATGCCTTTGTTCAGTCTGAAGCCATTGTCCCTTGTTCTGTCACTCCATGCCCTTGTAAAAAGTCTCTCTCCAGCTCTCTTGTAATTCCTTTCGGGTACTGGTATGTGCTCTAAGGTCTCCCCAGAGCCTTCTCTTCTCCAGGTTGAACAAACTGAGCTTTCTCAGTTTATAGCAGAGGGATTCCAGTCCTCTGATCATCTTTGTGGCCCTCTGGCTTCTCTCCAACAAGCCTGCGTTATGATAATCTTAAACTCAGGGAAAAATGAGGTTGTCTTGCCAGGTTGTATCTTACTGCTTGGGAAGCCTTTATCAGGGTAAATGAATAGTGTGGTGATTACCTTTCTGAAACCTTTCCCCAACAGAAAATTATTTTTTCCGTGATTAAAAACTGGTTCTTCTGATACAGGCTTGCTGCTTGGAAAACAATTTTGAAACAGCTGTCAGCTGTTACATCATTTAATCTTTCATTTTCAAAGCCACTTTAAAACATGGTCATTGTTAGAACTTTTTCAAGCCCTACTCTGCCTGAAAACAATGAACTTTCAAATCTTTTAGAAGGATTATGCATGATTTTCTGATGGTCTGTGAAGTGTGACTTGACAGCGATATTGAAGGCTGCTTCTTGTCCTGACTCTTCAGAAGAGGAAAGAAAGAGGGGGTGGAACTCCCCTGCAGCACATCTGGACCAGCTGGAGGAAAAGAAAGGAGGGAGATGAGCAGCTAGACAACTTGAGAGGGAAGCAGAGTCACTTACCTGCAAACATCACAGGCCACTAGAAGAGCACTTACCAGATACACAGCCATGCCCTAGTGGGAATATGGGATAGCTGTTCTAGGGACCTGAGGCAGACAGTGAAGAAATGTTTGTAACACATAGACTGCTAATCTTTTAAATATGTGCTGGACTGACAACAGGCCTAGGGAAATAACCTGCCATTCAGGGCACTGGAAACCTGGGGAGCCTTGTTAGTCACTGTCTCTTAAGTTTTCTTAACTTTAAAATGTTCTTTATTCTAATTTATCTGCTAGGAAACAGTTTTTTTTTTTTCTGGTTGGAAGCACATTTAGAATTGTGGAATTACTTTAGTGAGAAGAGGCAGGCACTCCACCAGGTCCACCTCTGGTTCTCATCCTGGTGGGATCCTCTCACAGTAGCTTTACCAAGGCTGTGCAAGAAGACTTGGACCCTGTGTGGATTGAAAAGTCTCATGGAGCCTACCTCTGTCTTTTTACAATTAATTCCTGTGTGTTTCATCCTTGTGTTGCACCTTTTCAATAGTCAGGACTGAAATTCTGGAGATGGGCCCTGCCCTTGTCTTTAGGGACTGGCACAGAGGGGACAGAAATGCAAAAGGGCTGGGGGCAGGGGGTCTGACAGCTGTCGCACTGATCCCTGGTAATTTCCTTGTGGAAAAGTCCATGCTTCATGAAAATCAACTTCAATGGTGCCCCAGGGAAACCCTTGTTATCTTGTCTTCTCTGCCAAGGTGAAGTTTGTTCTTTCTTGCTGCAAAAACTACTTCAGGATAAAAACTTTCTTCTCAGCAGCTCTGCTGCTAATGAGTGTTGAACACACATACCCCAGGAATGGTTGGAGAAGTGTAAAGGGGTTTCTCCTGTCAGAATAAATGTTCTTGTATTTTAAAGTACATTCCCCAAATTTTTATCTCTGTTCATACCTATTTTTCACACACCTACTTTAGTATTAATGTAAACAATGCAGTATGAATATTCATAATATGAACAGGTGTAATCAGAGGCCCTACACATTGTTTCCCTCAGCATCAGAGGAAAGCTGAAGCATTATTAAATTTGAAAGGAATTTTTGGGTCAGAGTTTGGGCTTTAGCTAGGAGATGGAGTCATTGCATGTGCTGTGATTCAGTGAAATTCACCCAGCAAAGTGTATGGGCAAAAAATGCCGGGTGGTTCAGATTTCATGGGTCACTCTGTAAGACAGACTCCTACTTCAAGGTCACTAGACTATGACTGATCTTTCCACTGGCTTGATTTTCAGATCAAGAAAGCAGAATTTTTTGTTTTGACAGATACTGAATCACACATATTTATGCAGATTTCCAATGCAAATTAAAGGTTCTGCCCCAATATTAACTACTAACAAGGGCACAAGTTCTACTACCATAGAACCAACCCATCACATTCATAGCCCTGCTCTTAGCCTCTCCTTTTCTGGCTATATGAGAAAAACTATCCTTAAGAATGAATAAAGAAAATGGAATGGCATGAAGATACTTATGCATAATTATAGTTTATTGAGGTTTAAAATCTTTGATTGAGTGATCTTAAACCATGAAGGGAAAAAAGGATGCCTTTCAGCATACAGCAGATACCAGGCTTTGATGCAGTTGCTCATGGGACTGTTTTATTCTCCACATCCTGTATTTCAAAATGTGGTGGGAAAATGAAGGGGGGAAATTTTCATGTTGAATTTTTGCTAATTTGTAAAGGCCAATGCCTAACTAATGTACATTTCTCACTACAATGCCTTAGCAAGTTCACAGGGCTGTTGGTTCGAAGGCTCATTAGGGACCTAATCCATCTCATGCTGCTGGTGTAATGAAAGTAAGAATTACAAGGACAATGAGATTTTCTTCATTTAAGGGAAAGAGGTGCAGAGCTACTAAAACTCTCACCATCCCAATTAAGTTGTGTGAAAAAAAATTAGTAGAATCTTCATGGCATTTACATTAATTGCACTTAGGCTGTGGCTAGTAATAATGTTTTCATTAATACAGAAGTAGTTCGAGAACAATATAAAGGAAGCTTTCATTACATGGAAGACTACTACATTGAATTTATTTATTTATTAGCTGGCTAGCCATAAAATGAATCTTATAATGATGGCACAGAGACAAAGGTTGACTTTAGACAAGTTCAGCAACATTTTGTACAATACATAATTAAAGTCCTCCATTTGTGTGTGTGTGTAAAAAAAAAAAAAAAACCAAACACCAAGTGAAATACCTGAGACATATAGAACGAAAAAAAAAAAAAACCTCCTATCTCCAGTTGGAGAAACTTAGTGGGCTTAGCCTGAAAAATGAAATGTTTTCTTTCTTTTACTTCAGTATTATGACACACCAGCAAATTCCATTAAAATCTGGAATTCCTGCGTGAATGTATCAAACTTTGCATCAGTGCCTGTATTTGGGCACTTTGCATGTCTGCCAGTAAGGGCTTTTCAAGAATCCATCTGTGTTCCTCTGGACAAATGGGAGTGATTTATGAGAGAAGCTTTAAAATGTTAAATACATAATTCACACATTACAGGTGGGTGTGAGCTGCCTCTTGATGGAGGTGGGAAGCATACTTAATCTTTATTGCCCATTTGACATATTCACATTACCACACAGATATTAACTAATCTTTTTTGTAACTCTAAGGTAAATTAATAGATGTTACTAATCCAAATTTTATACAGGGGGAAATGAATGGATTGCCTTGACCCTTGTGAAAAAGAAGGGGCAGAGCCAGGAACAAAATCTCAGTTATTACTCACACATAACCTCCTATGAGTTTTTTCAGTTCACCATTGCCATTTTTAAGGTAAACATCTGTGCCAGCTGGTGACATCAGCACCTTTCTTTTCTTATGAGTCCCTGTGCTGGATGCTCCCAGTTCAGTTGTGCTGCTGGAGGGATTTGAGGGAGTTTTTCTTCACCACACTGGGAGAACCTGTCTGGGGATATGCATTAAAAATAGATGAAGATCTTATACAGGGAAAAAAGAAATTACCATAATTATCACACTGGCTAAATGTCATAGGATTGCTTATCTCTGAGAAGTAGATGTTCGCAGATTATCCTGAGGGCCCTGCTATGAGGCACAGCCCTGGTACCCCTGCAGGGGAGTCCCATTTCTAAATAGGCCTTTCACATGTGCTCTGCTGTGGCCAAGCAATAAATATAAGCCTTTGTCCATGCGTGTTTAACTTCATATTTGAGTACACATTGAGCAGATTCAAGTTGTTAGGTCATGAGTGTAATTCTTTTCTAGTGAGTTCTTAACAACTTCGCCAATAAATAACAAACCTATTAAGAAATACTGTTTTTTCAACACTCATCTATCAGGTGTGAAAAGTAGCAGTGCACTAAGCATCTGTTTTATTTCCTCTTGCTAGTTTTGTATTTTATGCAACCTCCCCCATTTGCTTCAGCAGGAACTTGTTTGGTTTTAACTATTTTACAGTGAGTTACTATTAGAGTTCCTAGGAGGAACAGATGGCATTATTTTAAGACTCACAACAGTTCAGCAGAGGTGAGTTTTGTGAAGATAGGGAGATTAACTTCTGCTCCATTTATGTCCATATTTAGGTTCAGAGCAAGCTCACTTTCCAAGTAAGTTGTGATGATTTACGAAGTTTAGTGTGAAAAATTTAGTGCAGATGAGACATTCAGTGTGGAGACAGTACGAGGCAGCCACACCTGGCACCATTTGACTTCTGAGTGGCTTTCAGGATAGGCTGTGTAAGGCAATTTGATTGAGAAAATCACTGTGTAAAATCCCAGTAAAATACTCCATTTTCAGTGAACAGTGGGATACAATCTGTTCTGCCAGCCCCTAGAGAAGTCCCTCCTTAGAGTGGTTCTGTATTTACTGATATGGAGGCCTTTGAGGGGTCTTACCACCTGTTGTTAATAATCTCATGTGTTTTGCTTTTGTAATGCCACCAAAAGCAAGAAGAGATCAAACAATGCCAAACATCTCTTTTCTGCTATTCAAGTCTTTTATACCTGTGATTACCTCTCTTCAGTCATTTTGATGTTTTGGAGTAGATGTCTGAAGCAGCAACAGTAATGTCTGGAATTAACTACAAAATGTTCACTTGAAGTACATTTGTGCAAGGTGTCTCAAATCCTTTCTCATTCTACTCTAACTGTAAATAGACAAGTGCATTCTAGGACTTCTGTATTTGCTTTTGGATTTCTACTGTACATGTGGATCTGCAAAACCACTTTCACAGAGCACAGATCTATTTGCTTTCTGCTGCCTTTGTTCCCTTTTTATTTTTCTTAGCTCCCTCTTGGTACTCCTCTGCAGCTCATATAATTTTCTGACTTAAATATACTAAAAGGCAGCAAGTTTATTTTACCAACTATCAGTAAGGACATAAACCAGTTGAAAAATGGAAGTACTTAAGAAATACATATCTCCTCATCAGTTGGATAATTATCTATTAGATGCTTGTGTTTTTAAGACCCCAGAACTCCTGGTGCCTAGTTCAGGGCTGGTTCAGAGCAAGGGATCAGCTGTGCTGTTGGAGTGTCCAAAGACACTGAGGGCTTCAGCAAACTGCGGGAGTTTCTTTCAGAGTCAGTCTCAGTTTTTTCCCTGTGTTTCCTCCTACACTTGAATCTCACAATGACTACATCCTATGCATCATTTCAGGGTTTTTTGGGTCACGCACGTTTCAGGTAAGTGTGATTTTGAGATAGACAAAGGACTGACAACAAGTGCATGTGGGTGTGTGTGGGCATTGCTTTTCTTCCCTAATCTCATTTCCCCTTTCCTGAATGCAGTTATTCAAGCTGTGTGGCAAGGATTAAATCTATCTTTTTGATATTTTCATGTCCTACAGCAACATAATTAAGATGGTATTGCTATATTCATGGTTTCTTCAGTGGAAAACTCACCATGATCTTGAACAGTATGTGTGGGTTGACTTCATTCAGAGAATTTAAATTGGATCCATTTCACGTAACTGCATATGGCAAATAATTCAATGTAAAAATAAACATCTTGTCCATGTAAATACTACTCATTTTAACTTACTCTTTTTTTTTCCATGTTTCTTTTGAGAAATTACTGCCTGTCAAGTTGTTGTACATATATTTCCTGCTGTCTTGGAAAAAAAAAACCCTGTGTATTTCTTAGCTTTAGTTTCTGTTGCACTTTTAGCAGGGAAGAGTCTCTATACATTGCAGTAGTAGAGAAGGAGTAGCAATCAAGTGAAAATACATTCTATAATTCAGACTCATTAATATAGTCAGATTGGCAGTACACAGTGCTCATTTGAAAAACTATAAGTTTTGAAATTTAATAGGGAGTTATTAACCAGTATTGTTCCTTCTTTAAAACATCAGAGAAATGCACACCAAGGAAAACAGTTGCAGAGTCCATGTGAATAACTGTACACTATGAAAATAACTAGTATGAAACAGACACCCAGGGCTTGTCAGTAGGAAATATTGCTGAAAATTCAGAAGTAGGTGCAAAACCAAACAAAACACCACAACCTTCTGAGATTGCTATATTGTTCTCTTTTATAGAAGTTTTGCCACGGCCTAACTACTAATGATCTTCCTGGCTTATAAATATAGAAACTATCTTTTGACTCTGTAAGTATTCTGATTCATGGAACAAGCAAAGCCACAGGTGGTCCAGCAGAGCCACATTTGTGGTTTCAGCTGTGCTCTTGCCACGTGTCAATAGGATAGTCTCTTTTTCCTTGCCTGGTTATTATTTTCTTAGTGAGTATCACAACTAAGAATTAATTCAGCATGGCTATATTTTGTTGTATTTTTGATGGAAAAGACCCTTTGCATTAAGAAAAAGTATCTTTTTGAGTGTACTGCCTAATAGCTTTTTAAAAATGGGCACTTCTTCCTTATGCTGTGTTGCATCTCCTACAGTGATTTCCTAAGTGAGTGTAAAATAGATTTATTCCACTTGCAATCAGACTTGTCAGTTAAGATCCAAAACCAGAGAGTTGTTGATAAATTTCAGTGTTGTTCGTATTCTACTACAGTCTTAATAAATACGAATATGTAGAATGCTATGTAAGATCAAAGATGGATCTTCTGAAAGAGGCTGATCATCACAAAGTAGGCACAACTTTGTAGCTCTTGGAACATGTGGACAAATCTGAGTAGAGACATCTTTGTCCTACTTACCTATCACGTATAAAATGTCTCAGACACTGTAATTAAAGCCCAGAGGAGAGGAAACAGATCTGGCATAGCAAGGTCTGCAAAATTCAGAGTCCCACAGTGAGTGAGAAATGATCAGGAAGATTATTTCCTGGTTATAAAGAAAGTAATTTACAAGAGTTAAAGGCCATATGATAATTTCCATTTTGTCTAGATGATTAGGTACACATTCCAACACATCCTGAAAGCATCTATCAGTGTCACTAAGAAATACATAACATATTTTTGTGGTGAAATGCATAAATTTATAGCTTGAGGTATAAATGAGGTATAATAAGGTATATAAATATATGAGGTATATAATATATATATACACACCTTATTTACATTTATATACCTTATTATTTATAATAAGGTATATAAATAAATGAGGTATAAGGTATATAAATATAAAATGAGGTATATAAAGTCGGGCAGTGACTTCAGTGGAGCTGAAGGAACAAACTCCTGTTTGGAATGTGATCATTTTGCTCTGTAAATAAACAAATACCATATTTCACAGCTGAAACAGATCACTGCAGGAGTGTGAAAATTTCTTCCCCCACGTATATTAGTGCATGTGTGTTTCAGGAGCATTACTCAGACAATTAGGACACATTCTGGTACCACAACAATCAGTAGCTCAACCTAACAAAGCACATCAGAAGGATCTGCTAACTGAAGATGACTTCATTCACTTGCAGACCTAAAACTACATGATTGCTTGTTATTAGGAAAGGAAGAAGGCACGAATAGAAAAACCTGACTTTTATAATGAAGAAATGCAACCGAAAGAAAAATAAAGTTCTAAACTAAAAAAAAAAAGAAAATCCTTAAAATCTGTAGCCAACAGGAGTCTGCTTGGAAAGCTCTCAGTTAAAGGGAAGAGAGCAAGACTTCAGTGCCATAGGAAGTAGAGGGGATAAGAACCTGCAGAATAAGACAGGCCATGAATATTTACAGTTAAAAATTTTCTTAGAGAAAAACTATGTTTTAGCCGTCTCAAGTTGCATATGTCTTTTCCCTTTGCCTCCATTCTACCACATAAATATCAGATGTAAATTTGGGAGCCAAGCCAGCTACAAAGTACATGTATGTGTCACAGGGTTAATTACAATAACATGTATGTAAATGAGGTAAAACCAAGATTCTTATAGCACACCTATAGAACAAGCTGGGTGCAGCCAAACATACTACAAGTAAAATGCATTTTGCATTTTGCCTTTTGCTACAGCCTTTTGACTGGCCTTTAGATTTCTTCAAAGTGAATTAATTTTTTCTCACATGTTTAATTCTCTTAAAGATTGACTGGGATGTGCTGGGGGCTTTTTAATATATATTTTGTATGTTTACAATATTTTCAGACTGAAACTGAGACTTGTCTGAGACTTTTTTTCAACGTAAAATAAAATTGCCCAGAAGCTCCTCTTTGTAATTTTCTTTCTGCATGAACACTTAGTGAACCATTTCATTACAAATGTTTTAGATCTATTAAATACTTATATAGGAGATGCTTTGGTGTTTCAAAAACCTGGATTTTTCATGGTTTTAGCATGCTGGTTCTCTTACCTAAATCAGGCTTTCTGGCTCAGTTATGTCACACATGATGTATTACTGTCTGCATCCTTTCTCATCCCACCACAGAGCATCACAAAAGAGGAACTTTGAGCAGGGAGTATGGCTCTGAGAAGAAAAGGGACAAAGAATCTTACAAGAACTCAAGTAGTACAGATTGATTTAGAGGAGAGAAAATAAGCCAGATTTTCTGCTTTCCTCTGAGTTAGATGTTGTGTCAGAAAGCTTTGTCTTGTGTCATATTTATTTGGAAAGCAATAACAACATTTTAGAATTTCAAGAAGCTCCAAAGTTTTCATTTTGCTTTAAAATTTAATAAAATAAATGGGAAAAAGATGGGACTTTGCTGGACAGCTGGCGTTATGAAAATTAAGTGTATGCTCTGTTTCACTGACTACAATTGAACCACTTGTGTCCTTCACGTTTCAAGCATGCCTAAGTGTGTTCTTGGATTAAATCCAGGGGTAAATGTCCTTTCTCAAATCTTGTAAGAGGTAATGCAGAAATAAGAAAACTCTAGTAAATTTGATTATGGCTGCATGGAGAAAAAGGGAGCCAAGAGAACTATTGTAAAATCTCCCTGAGCATGCAGAGACATGGAGACCAAGCAGAAACATTCCTCTGGAATAGGTTTCATGCTATTGCATGACCCAGATTTCTATGCTCTCTTCTTCTGGCACAGGAGCCTCTTGAGGTGTCTGAGTCTATATTAAAGGTTTAAATTTGCTGTTGAGATGTTGGCTTGCAGATAGGACACTACAAAGTAAAGACTGCTTCTCTCTAGTGCTGCATTGTAGTCCAGAGCACGGGATTTTATTTTCAGATATGTATGCTGGAATCATTTGGAGCAGGGCACCTGGTTAGTACTGCCCAGTGCTTGAGGAAAATAGATTGCTTACAAGTTTTCTTCACCTGTACTTTTTCACTTGATTCCTTAAGTGTCTAGCTGTCCAGGTCTCCCTAGACTGTCCCTAGGAGCTCCTGTTTGCATTCCACCCATTTCTGCAGTAGTGGTGTAGTTAGCAATGGAGCGCTTAGCTCACAGCCTGAAGGCTGGGTGACACTTGGCCTGGGAAAAGCCTTAGAGAGAAAGCTGCTGAGAGGCAGCACTGAGACACAGACTGAGAAACCAGTAAAAACATGGAGTAATCTGTCCATGTACAGGATAAGAAGAGGCTTGAACCTGTACAAGATCAGTGATGTGCTGCTCCTCTTGTGAGTGGGGCACCTGGTAGGAAAGGTGGTGGTTTTCAGAAGTAAGGAGCCCCAGGTTCCAGCAATCACTGTTTGGAAAGTGTTTTATGTCTCAGTGCAGTCTTGTGGCATCCTGGAAATGCTCTCTTATCCTGGGATGATTTAGACCTGAAGTTTGTTATGATGACACAAATTACAGACATCTTGGTTAAAACTGTTGTGGTGGCTTTTGGGCTGTTCTTCAGTAGCTGCTTATTTAGTCAGTGTCTGAAGCTTTGAACTGCTTAGATCTTGCTTCTGTGTGGAGCCACATTATGAAATTTGTGGAGCTTGTGCAGCTGCTGGGGAGTGTTGGTCTCTGACTAATAACATACAGTAACTGTGGGTCTGGAGGGGATCTGCCAGGGAAATAAAGCTCATCTAACTACGGGTGTCTTATTAAGCACATCTTGCATGAATGCTTAATGCTGTAACTTTTAATGGGATCTGTGTGAAACCCAATCAAGATAGGTGTATAATAGCTACAGATAAAGACATTGTGGTGCTCAGAAAGCAATGAGGGAGGCTGTTAACTTCTATGTTCTTGTCTTCAGCTTCAAATAGGTTACTGGCCTTAATTTGCCAAAGTCTAGAAGGTCAAAAGAACTCTAGAATTTTAAAAGCCTTTTTCAGGAGGAGGGAAGGGGATCTGACACTTCTTCTATGGTGTGTAAAGGAAAGTATATTTGAAATGAAGTAATTGGAAATTGTGGCCCTTATCAAACAGTAGGGAAGATTTTTGACTAAGGTTAATCTGTGAACAGGCCAGGTAAGAGAAGGAATTCCACTTGGGTTAGGGAAGCCAAAGCAGGACTGAAGGCACTATGGGGATTGACCAAGATGTGCACGAGCAATCCTCTTTGTCTCTGCCCTCTTGTTGCTCTTGCTGCTCTTAAGGAAGGCAGCAGCATTTTGAGAGCAGTGCCAGCATAGCAGCTCTCAAGGAACGAGGCACAGCTTCAATATTGTACATTTCAAGAAACAAATGCATCTGTCCTGGTGCTGTAGCTTTGTCCCATCATTAAAAGATGATGTTCTTTAATCATAAATTGGCAGTTGTTGTTTGTGTCCGTGTGAATGTCTGGTGGAATCAAGGAGGTTGGATGTTCATCTGGGTCTGTCTTGCCCTCAATTCTTTTTTCTCATCTCAAAAAGACCCAGTACAAGCAAAAACTCCTAAACCCAACTCCTGCTTTTCATCCTGAGCTACTGTGTTAGTGACACTGTTACTCAAGGCAATACACACCAAGGCTTAGCTGAGGTGGGGAAGATACACTTGCTTGTTTTGTAAAATAATTTGAAATTCCTAACTGATCTGAGTTTGAACAGAATGGTACCTCAGTAGACACTGGCAGTGAATTTATGATGGCTACAAAGCAGGGAGTTCACAAGCTGTGACCAAAGCTTTGTTACAGAGCCTTGTGCTTAAGGTTAACATGAGGCAATTTCCCTCTTTGTGCTGCAGGGTTTGTAAATTTATATTGTACCAAATACAGGAAAGTTCTATTTCTTTTTGACAGCATACTATGCACTTGGAATTCCGACTGTATCTTGATTTTGTCTGCTGCAGTGATTCCATGCTCCTCTTATGAAATGCTTAAATAATGAAATGCATTTTTAATATTTAAATTGTTCAAGCTGTCTTCATAATTACTTGAGAGCTAGGGGCTTTTTGAATGTTTGCAGCAAGTTGGACAAACAGCAGATACTCCTTTGCCCACGTGTATACTTTTTCTTTTATTGTTTTTTAATGAATTTTTCAGAGATTGCAGTGCATGCACCAGAGCCCAAAAGGGCTTCAAATGTATAGCGCTGCAAACAAAAACAGCAGGAGCATGGACTTGCAGAGTATGTGTCACTGGAAAAGATGGGTGTCAAAAATAATGAGGCAAGCTAAGAAGATATTCTGTTTGCTGCCCCAAGAAAAAGGGGAAATTATGCCTATTAGCTAAAGGAACTGGGAGTAGAAATAAAGCGAATTATGGAAGTCTTAGCTGTAATAAAAGTTAGTAAGGCAATAAGTGAGCTGCATCAGTAGAGAGAGAAATTTTGCAGTATTTATTAGTAAAAGATAAGTCACAAAGATTAAAAGATAAATTACTAGTTTAGGGAGGAAGGACCATCTGAATTTGTTTTTTGCAGTAGAATGTCATTAAGCAATGAAAAAAAAGTATTGTCTATGAAAGAAGTTGTTTATGAGGTGAGTTTTTTCCCCTTTTTTTTTTTTTCTCTTTTTCATCTTATTATTTCAGCTGAAATGTCACAGCGTAATTAGGTTAGTTTTCTTCTGAGAAGTCAAGGAAAGGACTGATTTATGTAGTTGTTGCTGCACTTGGAACCTAAAGTGAGTGCTTGTTAGACCAGTCCTTGCTAGATAATTTGTAAATTGAAGATAATCCCATTGTGGTGGAAACGTACATAAATATCTGCCTGGCTCCTATAGCTGTTGAGCTGGGCAAGAGGAAAACCAGGTAGCTACTAATAATCCTTCCTTAAGTTTTCACTTAAATTGTTCTTATGCTAGCAGTAACTTCTTTAGCTTCAGCAGGATTGCTCATTGCTTAGTGTTTTTTATTGGTGCCCCAAGGGAAGATGTTTTTGAAGGGCCTTGTGTGCTGTTTCCAGTTACACAGATCTGTGCCTGGTCACAGATGTGCCGTCCCCAGATGTCATGCTGCTTTACACGTGTCTTTCACCTGCTGCAGTTTGGTCCCAAAGCAGCCACACTGGCTGACTGCTGGGGAGTTGTATCTGAAGGGATTGGACCATGGTTATTGAAGCAGTGGCAGAAAGGAATCCCAGAGTGAGGAAGTAGCAGGTGGGCATGGAAATATTGGAAATGTATTGAAAGGGATAGAACAATGGTGTTTCCTGCCTCCAACACAGCTACTCACAAAAGTATTTGTTGCTGCTTGAACCTGTTGCTTTAAACAACATGCAGCCCTTTTAATGCTTGCTTGTCAAGAGAAGCCGTTGGTTATTGTGAGTATTGAGTGCATTTCCTAAGCAAAAAGTCTGTTCCTTCACCCAAATTAATCCAGGATACACTGGGAAAGAAAGTCACCAGCTAATCTTCCAAAGTAAAAGACAGATGTTATGTGGAGCAGCATCTTCTTTCTGTTACAGTTGAAGGTGTGTGCTTCCCTCCTCCTCACACTTTGGATCTGGTTGAAGTATAACCTACATTTATTACTCACAGTTTGGGTTACTACAGCAAGCCAGGCCCTCAGCTCAGTGAACTGTTGTGTACATCCTATTACTGTTTCATATATTTCAAATCCTTCAGTCTTAGTGCATGTTGATGGGACAAGGGATACACAGTAAAGCCTTGCTTCATTTGTGCCTGACTGACAATATCCTATTCCAAGCAAGCTTAAGGACGAGCATCAAAAGATCTACAGAGAATACAAACTTTGTGTGACAAAAGGTAAGATGGGATCAAACCCCGTCACACTGATGCAGAATTATCAATTTGCAGAATGAAAGGAGATGCAAAGGGGAAAATCACTTGTGAAATCCTCAAAGCACAATAGTCTATAATTCTGAACAGCTGTAGTTAGGGTTTAGATGCTGTAGTGTGAGATGCTCTGAAATACGGAGGATGCAACACAGGATTTGCAAAAAATATTAAGTGAATTTTGTTGTAATTCATGTTTAAACATTTAAAATTATAGTAACTGACTCTTAGCAGGGAATCTTTATTCCAAACCTTTTAAACATGTATCACTTATTTAATGCTTCTCTTCCTCAATGAAGCATGGCTATCACTCTGTATTACGCAGGGCAATGCCTTAAGAGCAAATGCAATATTTTAATATACATAAAAACTGTGTTCTCCTTCTACTACAGAGAAGAATGCACTCCTTTTTAGTGTGTTGAATCCTGTCTGGGATGTCTCAGAAGCTGTTACAAATGTTACCTTATTGTGTGGGCTTTAAACTTCTTATTTTTAAAGTGCTTTTGAACCAGTTTCAAATTGGTGACAGTCTCCATAATGAAGTCGTGAGGTTTTCGTTTGTGGTTTTTTTCAGTGAATCTAGAGAAAGGCAAAGTTCTTTTTCTGTTTGGTTGATAAATAATTTGCATTATAATTACTAGGGAATTGGCAGTGAGGAGAAAAAGTTTCCTTTCTTGTGTCAATAACAACTTTTGTGAGTGATGTACCAGTGGCTTGCATATCTTACAAAATGGAATGAAGCCTTTTGGAAAACAGTTTTCTTGGTTATATAGCATCATTGAGAAAACAACTTCTGCCCAACAGAAAATATTCCAGTATCATGTTTGTCATGTATGTTGTTGTTTATGTGCTTCATCTGGAAATAAGCTCCTCTTAAAAAAGGTGTTTTATTAGGGAACTGCCTGTGCATCTTCTCCACTTTCCAGTCCTGGGTGATGTCTTTTTGCAGTTTCTTTCCCAAAGACTGGGTTCTTGTGAAGAATTCAGTCAGTCTGGTGCCTAAGGTCAGAAAGGATAAAGCTCAGATGGTTCCTATTTTACTTGTTCCTTATTGCCCTGCCCTTGTCAAAGGAGGTTTAGATGCTCCAAAAGGTGGAAATCAAGTAGTGTAGAAAAGCTCAGATTATTTTTGTTGCCAGTTATTTGTGGTAGAGTTAAATGCATACAAGTCTCAAAGGTGGAAACTGTGAGGGAAACCAAAAGGACTGGTTGCCTTGAATTCTATTTCCTGCTCATAGATATTTAACAGAAAATGCTTGCTCTCTGAATTATGCAGGAGAAAATCTGCTGTGCTGGACACTTGTGTTCTTACATTGACCATATCAGTACCATTTGTATTTCTGTAATGCAGTTGCTCGGTATTTGCAACAGAAGTCAAGCATGTTTCCAAGGAGCTTAACTTCTCCCTTCTAAAGTAACCAGCTGCTGAAACAAATAATAAACATTCACACAGCCCCTCCTTTTAAAGCCTGTAGGAACCCACATTCTGCCATGTTCATTCCTGGCATGTTTAACTACATTATGGCCTGTTCATATAATCCTAAATAATTCAAAACAGCCATTATGTTCATTCAGAGCTGGGCCAGAGCACATGACAGTGTGTCTGGGGGAGCTGGGGGTCTCTCAGGAGCACAGCTCCTGTCTCTGAACACCAGCAGGAGCCTTAAGTGGAAGCAGGACTGGCAGTGGAAGAAAGCCGTCTGTACTGTGTCTACCATCTACAACCCAGATGTATTTGGGGTGTTTTTAGGAGTTTTTGGTGGGAAGATGTCTGGCTGTGTTGAGCTAAGAGCTTGGCAGCTTTGTGGCTCTGAAGAGGGTAAGTTGGTGGCTTTCTATCCTGTTCCCTGTAGAAATGTCCCTTCAGTCTGACTCGTTGTCTGCAGCACGGAGAAGAAAGTGGCACATCCCTGTATCAATTTATGACCTCTTAGAATAACAGAGAAAGGAAGCAATTTTGGGGAGGGAAAGGAAAAGAGAAGTAGGTACCATACAGGTTTTACTCTAACAGTTTAGAAGCAGTTGACTGGATATGGAAACAATCAGTTAAAGTGTTTTTTCTCTTTCTGAGTTAGACCTTTCAATAAAACCTTTGCGTGTTTGTTTGTTTGTTTTGTTTTGGGTTTTTTGTTGGTTTTGTTTTTTTCTTTTTCAATTAAAGACCACCAAAAATTCATATATCAAAATCAAGTCTCTGAAAGATAATGGTGTTTTTTCGGCACATTCATTATTGCTTCTTCAAAATTATTCATGTAAATGAATTTTGTATTTTAAATTCTATTTCTCCTGCAAATTCAACTTACTCTCCCTTAAACTTTAGGCTGAAGTCTTTTACAGCTTCAGGTTTCCTTTCCAGTTAAAACAATTCAGACTGCCATGGGGAAAAAAAAATTGTAATGAACCTGCTGGATTTGGGTGGTATGTCTGTGGATGCCATCTTGGAAAGGTGTGTATTTCTGGGAAGGAAGGGCAGAAACATTGAAANAAAAAAAAAAAAGCCCTGTTGATGCCATTTTCCATTAAGGGGCTTGCTGAAAGGGAGGTGCTCAAACATCTGGGTTACAGAGAAGCAGAGAATCAACACTGGCAAGGTTTGCAGCCCCCTTTTATTTTTCCCAAAGGCCAGGAGCTTGCAGAGCAGTTCTAGCTGTTGGCATTTTGGTGTGACCATGCTGCAAGGGAAGGACTCTTTTCTGGATGGCTTTCCTGGGAGCTCCTGGCAAGGCTTGGGATTTTTTGTTTGGTTGGTTTTGTGTTGCTAGTTTTGTTTTGTTTTGTTTTGGTTTTTTTTTTAATTATTTTTTTCCCTGAAACAAAAGGTCATCTTTTGCATACAGCTCCTACTTTACCTGAACCTCCAGGTTTTTCTAGAAAGCATGGCTGCTTTGGCCTGTAATTCAGGATAACCTTTCTTGTGGTTTTTTTTACTCATTCAAAGTCCCTGGAATCNTGTTGAGCTAAGAGCTTGGCAGCTTTGTGGCTCTGAAGAGGGTAAGTTGGTGGCTTTCTATCCTGTTCCCTGTAGAAATGTCCCTTCAGTCTGACTCGTTGTCTGCAGCACGGAGAAGAAAGTGGCACATCCCTGTATCAATTTATGACCTCTTAGAATAACAGAGAAAGGAAGCAATTTTGGGGAGGGAAAGGAAAAGAGAAGTAGGTACCATACAGGTTTTACTCTAACAGTTTAGAAGCAGTTGACTGGATATGGAAACAATCAGTTAAAGTGTTTTTTTCTCTTTCTGAGTTAGACCTTTCAATAAAACCTTTGCGTGTTTGTTTGTTTGTTTTGTTTTGGGTTTTTTGTTGGTTTTGTTTTTTTCTTTTTCAATTAAAGACCACCAAAAATTCATATATCAAAATCAAGTCTCTGAAAGATAATGGTGTTTTTTTCGGCACATTCATTATTGCTTCTTCAAAATTATTCATGTAAATGAATTTTGTATTTTAAATTCTATTTCTCCTGCAAATTCAACTTACTCTCCCTTAAACTTTAGGCTGAAGTCTTTTACAGCTTCAGGTTTCCTTTCCAGTTAAAACAATTCAGACTGCCATGGGGAAAAAAAAATTGTAATGAACCTGCTGGATTTGGGTGGTATGTCTGTGGATGCCATCTTGGAAAGGTGTGTATTTCTGGGAAGGAAGGGCAGAAACATTGAAAAACCTCTCCCGAATTTCAGCCATTGTGGACTGTAAAATTTTTTTTTTCCTCTTACTGTTTCTAGTTTTTAGACATGATAGAATTGAAGGGATATAAGAAAGCATTTAGTCATGTAAAAATGTTTCATCCTTTTTGAAAAATAATTCAATCCTGAAAAAAGAAAAAAAACCCTCTTAGATGTTCATATTTTATCTGACAGTTAACCTAGGAGAGAAATGTCCATCATTCCTCTTATGTATTTGTGGGAATAGGCTTTTTTTTTTTTTGTGAGTGTGTGCTGCTTAATGATATTTTTGGTATTTTTTTTCAGATGAAACAGGATATGTCATAAGCCCTACTAAAATATCCTCCTAGCATGAAAAGAGGTTTTGTTTTACATTAGTCTGCTGCTTGTCATGTAATCATCTGAAAATGCAGAGGGGAGGGAAGGATTTTTGAAAACTCAGCTACTTAGCCTTCCTGTGATGAAAGAGATCCTAATTTACTTCTAAATGACAGCGAGGGGTGTATGGTCGTTGGTTTTTTTTTTTTAATAAATAAAATATTAAAAAAAAAAAAAAAAGCCCTGTTGATGCCATTTTCCATTAAGGGGCTTGCTGAAAGGGAGGTGCTCAAACATCTGGGTTACAGAGAAGCAGAGAATCAACACTGGCAAGGTTTGCAGCCCCCTTTTATTTTTCCCAAAGGCCAGGAGCTTGCAGAGCAGTTCTAGCTGTTGGCATTTTGGTGTGACCATGCTGCAAGGGAAGGACTCTTTTCTGGATGGCTTTCCTGGGAGCTCCTGGCAAGGCTTGGGATTTTTTGTTTGGTTGGTTTTGTGTTGCTAGTTTTGTATTGTTTTGTTTTGGTTTTTTTTTTAATTATTTTTTTCCCTGAAACAAAAGGTCATCTTTTGCATACAGCTCCTACTTTACCTGAACCTCCAGGTTTTTCTAGAAAGCATGGCTGCTTTGGCCTGTAATTCAGGATAACCTTTCTTGTGGTTTTTTTTACTCATTCAAAGTCCCTGGAATCTGTAGGAATCTTTGAACTGATTGTGCCAGTTTGGCGAGACAGTGCTTTAGTGAGAATAACACTTTCAGCACCTGATCACTTAGGAGCAATATTTCATTGTGTTTCATGCTTTAGACTTTCCACTGCAGAGTCCTGTACTTTGTGGGAACTGTTTGCTGTGGATGATATTAGCAGTGGAAACAAAACCTGTACTTAAATATGAAAATATTGCCTGCCTTTATAACATCGCCTATTAAATGACTGAGGGAAACTGGTTTCAGACCTGTGCAGTAGTATAGAAGAACACCAAATTTGCTACAACTTTACGTGTGGGATGAAAAGAAAACTTTTATTTAGGCCAGTCAGTATAGCCCATATTGGGTAGTTGATTTATGTGCTCCCAAGTTAAAATAGATAAATGGAAGAACACTGGGGCTGTAAATGTTGTCCTTGTGGTAGAAGCACAAAAGATCAAGAAAATGGTAGAATGGGGCCCTCAGAATTTCATTTCAGTGTTCTGAAAAGTAGTTGACATCATAAATATTTGTACCAAGCAGCTCTGTAATTGGGTCATTATTTACCTCTGCCAGGCACAAGTACGAATGAGTCCAACACGTTAGCAGCTGTTGAACTGTACACAGGGCAAGGATTACATTACACGCCCTATTGTTCAGTTTAAAATTAACATGCCATAATCCTCATTAAAACATCATATGTGATATTTCATTGTGGTTATTATACAGTTATCATTAAGGCAAATTGTATTACTGAGTTACATTTAATAATGCAGTGCACTGTATCAGTTGCATATATTTCAATTAGAAAGTAGATTATGCCTGTAGGACAATTTAGCATTTTCTTTCAGCCTGCAAGAAATTAAAGAAAAAAAATTTTTTTGTTTGTTTGTTTCTTTTTAGAAGTTGTGGATTAGCTGAGCTTTTTATTCTCTTTCATGCATCCTTCCCTCCATATTCACGGTCTTTTAGCTTTGAGACTGAATGTCAGGGTGAAGGTGGAAATAACGTCAGCAGGACTACCTTTACAAGGGGAAAATTGGTCCTGCTCTGACTACCTTTTACATTTTTCTCTAAGTATAGAGAAAAATTAATTTTCACTGCAGCCAGTCACTCTCCTTCTACCAGCTTAAAATTTACCATAGCTCTAAAAATTTAAATTTGGTGTGTCATATTCTTATCTTAGTCAGAGGAACCTTGAGCTTCTTTTTGCTGAGGAATTGGCTTGATAATGTCGTCATCCTCCCCTCCTGAGTATCACCTGGGATTTGATTAAGAAAATTTTCCTCAGTGCTGCTGTCCTCAAATGTTGCTGATGTAAAATGTCAGACAGGTTTAATTCTAGTCTGCTGCTGTTTTCAGCATTTTAGCATTCAGACTCAGCCTGGCACTGTTGTGCCCTTCAGGATGAATCTCCCACAAAACCCCATATGTGAATTGTCTGTAGAGTTTGTACTTCAGCATGTTATACATGAACAACAACAGCTGCATAAAATAGAATGCACGTACATGCTTACAGGTTCAGGTGCTTTCATTTTTTCCCTGCTATTATGCAAATGCTTTTGTTTTACAGAATAGCTGTAATAAAAGCTGAATTTAATTCCAGTTATGAAGACTGGAGCAAAGACTTTGTGGGCTTGCATAACAGTTGAGATGCAAGTGAATGGTAGCTGCTTCTAAATATGTATCTTTGCTTCAGATAGTTTTCTAGCATTCAAATTACAGACCTGCGAGATGGGTGTGAGCTGAAGCTGTATTCAAACATCTAGTGGGTAACAAATAGCATTTGGTGATAAATACAAGAATGAAAATGTGGAACTATTGCTTCACCCCCATATGCTTTGTGCAGTTGTGCCTAAATAAGGAATACATTCACACCCAAGAACTATTTGAGGTGGGGTCAAGTTAACCTTATTTGCCTGGTGTTGGCTGTTGTAGTTTAAGGAAAATTTAGTTAGCTGGGCATCTTCTCTCTTTTTCACAACTAGACCCTTACTTAACTGAGGCATACCTAATGCTTTCACTGAATGTTTTCTACCTCTAATGTGTTGAGAATATGTTCTTTAGGATGATCTGTGTCTCTCAGAGAGCCATAAAGGTCTAACGGACAGTGTCAGCATCTCAATATAGAAGGGGATGTTTATGCTCAGTCACACAAAACCCCAGGGACAGTTTTGAAAAATGCCAGCTGAAGAATCTGACCAGGTACTTCTGCTGTGTTTAACAAGAAGGGTATTTATGTGGAAAAACTAGCAAGCTTATGTGAAAAGGGCTCTTGAGATAATCTCAAATTCTGTAATTGCAACATCCTTTAGTTCTTACTTTCTTAACTTATACCAAAGCTAACCTAAGTGCAAACTGGGTAGAAAGCAAGGGCGGGTTTGGGTCTCCAAGTTTTGAGTTTGTTCTGCTGAACAAGAAAATGTAACAAAAGAATTGGTGAGTTTAAAGGATGCAGTCAGTTTTCACTTTGGTTTTCAATCAGAGAAAACATACTCCATGGAAGACTAAGAGTCTGTAGAAACTGGCTTTGATAAGCAGGAAATCTTGACATAAAATTTCCAGACAGCTCTAGGAATGTAGAAAGGTGATCTTAACTTCCATTTACTAGTATTACACCTTAAGGGAATTAGATACAAAGAAGAAAAAAAGTGATAACTTCAGTACTATTGGCTTGAAGTGTTGTGAAAAAATTATTATTTTTGCAGTATCCTCTACTATCTCATTCATTCTTCAGGACTTGTCCTTGTTTGCTTGCTGAACATTAAATAAAAATAAATCCTTCCTAAATATGTCAACTAAGTCTTTTGGCTGAAGTAATTGGCACGAGGATAAAAATATGCCAGGCTGGGTTCCCAGCAACACAGCTTGTCTTTGAAGGAGATGTGGAAATATATTGATATTTTTCATGGGATTCACACTGTTATTAGGAAGAACAGCATTATCATTTAAAATTGGATAAAAAACACATTCAAAATAATGAAATATATACTTTACTATATACTCTTGCTATTTCTATCTTCATTCAGCTTGGATGATTCAAGGTCCTGGTTGAAACTGGAAATACAATACAATACAAGTCTTGTACAATACCATGACAGAATGTCTTCTTTCTACAGCGTGAGTTGAGACTAGAAGCTGCAGACATCTAATTTGTTTACCTCTGCATAACTTACTGTTAAACAGAAGAAATTAAAAGCCTCAAGTCATATTTCTCGCTGCAGAGGTGAATTGCAATGTGGAAGGAAGTGTAGCCATATTTCTGTTGATGAATGTCATACATATTTATTAGTCCTCACTTAAAAGATTACTGTAAATCAGTATCATGCACGTAAGTTCGCAGAGAGTTTTACTAATATTAAAATACAAAATCTGTTGACTTTCAGGTATGCTTGTGCTTATAATACTTGCAAAAATGATAAAGCATTTTAAAATACCACCTTCTGCAGACCTCAGTAGTGAATGACAATAGAATTTGAGATACCATTTTGAGTCTGATAATCTAAGACCAACTGAGCATGGGAGAAGATTTTCTGTCCTAATTTGTCTGAAGGCAGGAGTGCTTCAATTTCCTTTCACTAAAACCCTCCTAAAACCTTCATGGCTTTTGGAGGATTAACAGAACTTTGATGCATCTATGATAAATTTGATTTTTAGATTTCAACAGCTGGTACTTTACCTCAGACTGACTTTGTTCATCTTTCCTCCCTGTAGACATGCATATTATAGAATATTCATTTTAAGATCTTCATCCAGGTTAGGTGGATCTTGTCAGAGAAATAAAAATGCAATCTTTTTGTCATTGTTCCTACTGTGATTTTTAAAGAACATATGCTTTCAGCTGTTTGGATGAAAATGTTTTCTGCAGCAATTAAGTAGAAAGAAAGGTGATGTAAAAACAAAATCAAATTTCTTGTATCCAAAGCTGTCTTTAAAACTAATGTAATCAATTACCGTAGCTAATAATACTCTTACTACTTTTATCCAAACTATGCCTTTAAACCAATTCATAACTTAATGACTTGTACAGAGGAGACTGAAAACAGGGATAATTCAGAGCTGACACTAGTCTGTATCCCATCTTCACGATGGAAGCCCCTAAGGAGTTAATTAAGATACCTCTGCAGTTCCTCTGCTCAAAAGCTGGATGAAAAGATCTCCAGGGTAGTGAAGACACCAAAGTGTTTTCAGGACTAAGTCCTTAAAGCTTGGATCTTGCTGTAGCTGGTGTTGACATGCACAAGCAAAAGCTAATATAATATGATGTTATTTCAGATTTTGTCATAGAAGTGGTGATGGCTTCAGAGGCTGGTCAGGGGTGCATGTGGAGGTGAGAAGAGAAACTACCTTTACACACTCTAAGGTGAGGAAACTCTTTGCTGGCTGGCAGATACAGGGAGGCCACCCTTCTCAAAACCCCTGTGCTTGCTCATCTTGATGCTGAGCCTCTCTCTGCACGTAGCAGGGGAATTTATGTAAGCTTTAACCCAAACCCCACAAAGCAATCCCTGTTAGAAACCATCTTGCTACTTCTTCAGACAGCTGCAAGATCTCCTGCGCAAAGGTGAGGGCTGAAACTGCCTTTCTCTTCTATTCTCTACTGTATTCACTTCATGTTTTCCAGCATGAGTGAAGATGAGTGGTCCTGTAGAGGAATTCCTGAGGATAGTGACCCTTTGTATCATTCACCCTACAGATTTCATTGCCCAGGCTTTGATTCTTACCTGCTGGGAGGAGTGACCTGGAGCCCCTCACAGGGTCCAAGGGTCTCGGGGCTGTGTCATGAGAGACTTCAGATCCAGGAGGGTTCAACTGGCATTTCACAAATATTTATCTGCACTTCTGGACATTGGCCCCTTTTGTTTATTTAAAGAAGCGCAGTAGCTGTTGATTATAGCACCTTTAATCGCTCTGAAGGTGTTTCTGAATTTCCTTCTCCCTAGCCCGGCAGTGCTCTGCAGTGAACTCTCTCCCTGCAGCCCCGTGTGCTCGGATTGCTCTCCTCATCTGTGGGAAGCTCTACTTCGCCACTCAGTGTTCACTGTGAAAATATTCACTGCTGTGTTGGCAGTGATGGAGTGCATCTAATTCCTGCTCAGACCTAAAGATGGTTTTGTTTTGTGCAGTGGTACTCTTTTTAAAAGATATGATAATTACCCCAGTATACAAATCTAAATCAACTGCTTTCTTTTTTTTTTTTTTTTTTTTTTTTTGGCTCCTCTTTNCTTAACTCTGTGTTCAGTTTTGTCTTTAGCTAAAATAAGCTTTAAAATAATTGAGATCCGTGTTACTTTTTAGCAGAAATATCTGTGGTAGCAAATACATTTTAAGCCACAATGAGTTGGAGAAAGGGCACAATTTCCTGCATGTGCAGTAACTTTCAATACTGTCGAGAGGCAGTTTCTTTTCTTTTTTTCTTTTATAGATACAGGTAATACCTGGTGTGCAGAGGTAGATCAGCAAAGGCAACCTTCATTATGATAAGCTGATTTGCCAGGGTATACAGGTGAGTTTGATGGAGATAAACAGTTCTATCTGTTGCTTCACTGAAGTTTTTTCAGCGAGGAAATTGGGTTTTCTCTTCTCCTATTCACTGCCAGAATAAATTAAAGCAGTGACCAAACAAAAAGCATACCACAGTTGTCCCCACAGGTTTTTTGGGACCAATAGGTCTTGCTCTTTCCTGAAAGAAAAGCTATTACATAAAAAGAGATACAGTGCATGGCACTGTTGAAGAATTTTCGGACATAAATGTGGTCTCTTCAATATAGGACCACAGTAAAAGTGCTGCTTCTGATGAGGTTATCACCCACCCATGTGATTTGGAGAATAAAGTCTTTCAGGAAAATATTAACTGGGGTAACTGCCCTTTGAAACACCTATGTTTCCAAAAGTGGATAGAAAATAGTAATGAAAGGAGGTAGCAAAGCTCAAGAAAAATCTTGTTTCATATATTTTAAGAGTGTTTTTTCCTCTTCCCCCACCCCCTCACATTTAGGGCTGCACAGGAATTTCTTCTATCATATTTCAGTTTAAAATTAAAAATAGCCAAAGTAATAAACTGACCTTCAAATGAAAGAAAGCTTAGTAAGGATGTAGATTTTCACAGGCTTAGTTGTAGGGGAATGAAGGGCAAATTCCCACCTTTTGAGGCTTCTCTTATGGGAGAAAGTCAGAAAGGTACGGACAGGATACACAGGCCTGGGTGTAGGCAGTAAAGCTTGCAGTGAGAGCTCAGCTTGTGCTGGGGAGCTGCCCAGTAAGCTGGAAGGTAACAGGACGTGTTTGCTGAGTGACCAAGTGCATTGGCATGCACTGGTTACTGATGCATGGCTTTTCCTTGGAGTTCATCTCCTGAGCTTGTCCTTGCACATGAGTCATGTCCTTCAGGGCACAGCACTCAGCTTCAAGGAACTGAAAAAGTTTCACAGGTGGAAAAAGAGGTGTATTTTCCCCTCAAGAGCATTCATTGGCACTTCAACACCTTTGTGGTTTCCTAATAGTAGCAGCTTTAGAGCTTCTATTTCCAGCATTGCTTGAAACACTCTTGGGATGAACCTGAATGATCTGCATTTTGTTCACATTCCCTGAGGCATTGCTTTCCCTGAGCCTACCCAAATGTAAATATAAAAACTAGGCCTGACATCTCCTCTACAGTTATTACCAGTTTTTCCTATCATACTTTAGGTATGATGTACTCTGTGTAGGCAGGACTGTGTTGTGTTTTACTGTGTACTATGCATCATCCCTGCATGAAGTGATAATCACATTGTGATTATCAATGTGATTATCAATGTGATAAAGCAACAATATGCCTGGTTTCGAGCCACTGATACAAAACACATGAAAATGGGTCTTATTTGCCTTCAGTTGAGGCTTATTCTAAGAAAAGAACTGATTTCTGCATGGGGGAAAGCTCTTCTTTACTCAGCTGGTATTTGTTCTTAATATACAAGCTAACCATATGCCTGTGCTCCAGGAAGATACAGGATCTTAAAACTCTCCTGCCTTTTCCCCTAAGAGCTAATTGCTCTCTCTAGCATTTAGAGAGCCTCCAGTAGGTGTTCTTAAGTCCTAAACATGTAAGGAAAATAGTGTAATAAAAATCAAAGTAAGATCTTATGGAAGGGGAAGGTGATACTTATCTTACAAAACGTTTAAGCAAGTCGATTTTTAAAGTGTCTATACTCTGCAATCATAGATTTCATTCTCTCACATCTGTGAATTTGCAAGCATCAAGTTGAGCACATCCAAGTGGACTCATTGCAGAGAATAAAGGACACAAGTTGACAATGCCTCATGGTGTCCAAGAGGGTACACCTCTTGATAATGGTGATAAACTGGAGAGCTTCTGGAGAGGTACTTGATGGTGTTCTGTAGTCTTCAACTCTTACAGTGTGGCCCTTTGTCTCCAAATCTTGTTGACTAAAGCTTCCATAAATCATCTTCCAGCTTATTGCCTATTTTCTGGTTTTTGACTAATTTTGCATATAGAGGAGACCTGCCCTCATTTTGTTTAACAAGAAAGGAGTGGATATATATGATGTGCTGCAACCTTCTTGCCGTTGTGGCTTTGTCCTTGTGACAGAAGAAGATGTTTATATTTCTTCTAGGACTGTTGTCGTGGGAAAGGGCTCCTGCTCTATCAGTGTAGGCTTTTTTCTTTTGCTTTGTGCTGTTTTATAGTCCTTCACAGATACACCAGCCTCTAGATAATATTTCTGTTACAAAACTGTGTGATCATTCAGCAAAAGACTTGGTACTGCTATGCCCTTTGCTTAGGTTGTCTATAGGTAACCTCTTACTGCAAAGTACCTTTTGAAAACTTGATCCTTCTTTTCATTCAAGCACCCAGAATGCTTATTCCTATCAAAAAAGGAAGAGGAACCCTTCAAATGAAAACAAACCCAGAGGCATTTTTGGCCAAGCATGCACTATGTTGTTGCTTCTGAATGTTCTTTTGGGATTGTTATAGCTTCCTATTTGGTAGCATTAAAAAAATCCTTAAATTCAATGTGCAACATTAAAATATAAACTGATACAGCAAAACCACTTACTTTCTTCCCTGTGCTAAGCTGTGTTGAGTTATATTGGCTGGAAGAGAAGACATTGCTAGAAAATTATCCCAAGAGTTTATTGCTAGTGCTAATGTACAGAATTTTGATGGTAGCTCTACAGGCAAGAATCTTCTAGAACAGGGCATATCTTCTGTTTTAATTTAGCCCTCATAACATCTTGGCCACTATACTGGTTTCTGTTTGTTTTCAGCAGGAACAATTTTTGCAATATTCCTTGTTTAAGCCTCTCCATGGCATTTCTTTTCAAAACCCAGCAGCTGAAATAGCAGAGCAGTTAAAAATAATGGAAGGATTCTTGGTGGGGGAGGGTAGTGCTGGAAATAGGTGCCATGATGTCGGTCAACCCCTTTAAACTGTTTTCATTTAAAATTGGAGGTAGAAACGTGTGGGTTCTATAGGCATTTTACAGGGCTTGTATAACTCTTGGGGCTATGTGCAATTTGCTGGGAGTGACAGATGATTGATTTTGTGCTAAGAGAAAGTGGATGGTTGCATTTGTGAGTGTTTGAGTTCAAAAGTCCAGAAGTTAGGTGTGTGAAAAAAAACTTTATGATGAGGAGTTGCATTTTGGCAGATACAAATTTAAGCAGAGGATGTGTCTAATTATTAATGAGTTCCTGGGCTATGCTTTCTTTTACTTCATTTTTTTAAAGTACTTTCTGTTCTCCATAAAAGGTACTAAAATTAAAAAAAATCCTGCTGTTACATCTTGCTACTTCTGTGTGAAGAAGCATCATATCTCTATTGAATATAGGCAAAAAGAAAGAAATAGGAAGGATTAATGACCTAGAGTACTTGTTGGTTATGTTTGTAGCCTTTTGCTTTGTTAGGTGAATAGGTGCTTGCATCTTGATGATATTGGATCAAAGGGAAAACTATTCAGTTTTCAGTTGTTTTAAGTATTCTACAATGTGTGTGTTTATTGGGGCAATTTTTTTTTCCTTTTCATTTTAAAAATCTTTTGTTCTCAAAATAGTCAGGTGCTGTTTTTTCCTAATTTGCTTATTTAATTTACTTTATCACTCATATTCCTGAGAAAAGTGAGATAAGGAGTTGAAGGAAAAAGTGCTGCTTAAGAGAAGCAGATGATTTATGCATTCCACACATGAAGAAAATGTGGGGGTTTGTTTGGTTTGTTTTTTTTTTTAAGTAAAATGTGTTAGGTGTATCTTTTTTTTTCTTTTTATGACTTCTTTGGAAGTCGGGCAATAATCTAGATGTTGTTGCACTTGTGCAGTTATCTGACCTTTTTGCTGATCATAAAATTCTCTAAAGTTCAGTCTCATCCATGGAGTGCTGAGAGAAAACTTCCCCTTGTCTCTGGTCTCTACATCTGCAGTTTTCTGGCCATTTTTCTGGGCCTTATGGAAGAGTTTCTGAAGGAAGCAGGTTGCTTTGCCGACAGCTGTTCCTCTACCCAGATCATTCTTTTATTGCTTGTTGTCTGGTCTGTGAGGCTTGCAGAGAGGCAGTGGGTTCTCTGGGTTAATCATGTGTTAATACTCTGAAAAATTCTATCCTGGTGTGCTGCAGTCAGAGCAGAGTGTCCCCAGTCTCAGGTCACTCATCTTTTAAAAAAACACATCTTCAACTGAAGCTCATTTCTCACTGATTCCCTCTTTACTTGCCTTTCTACTGATGCTGGCAGATAGCAGCACTCTCCATGCTTGGCTCCAGACTTCCTCCTTCCAGAGTTGCAAGATGTTTTAAGAGTAAACCTTGCTGGCTTGCTAGGGGAGAATTGACATGGCTCACTGATGGTTTCAGCTTTGTGTGGCAGCAGCACCACAGTGGTTTTTTGTCTGCATTTTTGCCTCCCTAAAACAGCAACCAAATATAATAGCTTAATTTTAATATTGAAAATACTTAACTTAATGTCTTTATCTCCCCTTTTCCTGGTTGTTTTGAGCAGTAGTCCAGAGTCTGCAGTGCAACACAGGGGTGTCAGTGTTTGGAGATCTTGACTGACATGGATTGAATGAAAGAGGTGGAATGAGGTTCACAGGGATGTGCATTTTCTCTTTAATTTAAGGGGCTGAATCATGAACACAAGCCCCTTTTCAACTTTTTTTTTTCCCCAATTTTATCAGCAAAGCTTTGCTTTTGTGCATTTATGTAGCACTGCTGTTCAGAGGCTTGGGGGGATCTTTAAATAACACCTTTGTTAGGGTTCTTATGCAGGAAAAGTACAGGAAGGAACATTTTCAGAATTGCCTTTAGGGGAGCTAGATATAGTCAGTGCTTACCCTGCAAATGTGCAGAGATGAAAATAGTGGTTGGATTACAGTAATTCACAGTGCAGGAAGGAAGCACAAGATTGCACATTAAAAAAAATAAAGTAGTTCCTCAAGCATTTAAAAAAATACTACAAATTCTTCTTTGTATCTTTTATTTTTTTGTTATTTGCTTTTCTTTTAAAGAAACCCACCTATACTCAATTTAAAAAAAAAAGGCAAGCAGGCAAACAAAAAATGACAAATTATCAATTAAAAAAACCACAAAATATAAAAACAACCCAAACCTCAAATGAGTTTTCCAGTACTTTATACAAAAGTCTGTTGTGTTTGGTGTAAGAATAGCTATGCAGAATTGTAGAGCCTGAGTTATTCTGGAGTTTAAACAAGGTAACAGTCCTCAGAAATTCATAGATCTAGATACAGAGCTAGACTGTGTAAAGATCCATTAGTAGGAGTTTCTTTCCATGTCATCCACAATTAATAGCCAGTTGTGAATAATCCCAAGTATAGATTAATCCTCTGGGATTTGGTTTTGTGTCTTTTTGTGTTGATAATGAAACAAAACATGTAGTGAAATGCCTGGATGGGAAAAGTCGGTGACAGTATTTGGTGCATCTAGTTCAGCAAATAAGGCCTTCCTTTGCTGTTGATGAAATCACATGCAAAGTCATGAAGAAATGGCCTAAAGGCACACTTACTCTGAGTGTGATGTGATGGTTCAGTTTTTAGCAAGTCTAGCAAAAATGAAGGCGTGATACAGTGGAGGACTAAAGGACAAAGCAGATGAGCTCTGGCTCGGAGAGAAGTCTCTCTGCCCTGCCGTGTCTCCTTGTAAAGGCACAGCTGGAGGTCCTGGAAGGGGTTGTGTCAGGGGCTTCTCCATCCCAGTGGAGGTCCTGGAAGGGGTTGTGTCAGGGGCTTCTCCATCCCCGTGGCAGCGGAGCTGGGCAGCACAGGTGCTTTGCTGTAGTGCACTGGGCAAGGGCTTCCACTGCTGCTTTCCAAGGATGGGGGAAAGTACGAGCCAGAAGCAGTAGTGGTAGGACTTCTTTCTCTGAGGAGGCTTTGTGTTGTCTCATAAGCTTCCACTGTGAAACCAGCTGTTCCCAGATCCTTTGGGAAGAAGGGACGAAGGAGCTATTGGGTAAGACTCTGAGAGTGTCATCTCTCACCAGAGAGCATGCTGAGGTGTGGCTGGGCTGCAGAATGCTTCAGAATTACAGGATGTAAAAGACCTTTGGTTTCCAGAGGTTGGAGAGACTTGTGGTTTAATGCAAGAAAAGGGGTGAAGACAGTTGACTATAAATCTTAATAGTCATCTAGAAAAGAAGCAACCACCTTCAAGTATAAAAAGTAAGAATTAATAAGAATTTAGTAAGAGTAAAACATGGTCCAGTCCTGGAGAACCTTTAAGAACAATGCAAATTATATTGCTTTGTAAGTTTCACAAAAAAAACCCAAAAAAAACACAGCTTGTCATGTTTAAAAATCAAACTCTGCTTTTAGAATACCAGGTTTTTCCACGTCTGAACTGAAAGTAGGTTCCGGTTTGTAGTTTGAGCCAGATGATGAAATGAGAAAAATAACCTTCCCTTAGGTCAAACATGTAAATGGCAGGTCCCTCACTCACCTGGGTGAAAATAATAATTCAGACTTCCAGTGTAAGGTCTTAAAATGAGAAATTAAGAAAAAAAAGTCAATTAAGATATTTGTTTAAAATAAGTTATTCAAGTGAAAAATCCTTCTAGAATATCTGTGGGATTTAATTATGCATTATTCAGGTCTCTTCCCCCAAGAGGGGAATGCAGATACTTACATGGACGTTTCTTCAAACACGAGGTGGATACTTCTAGTTTACTGCACTACTTTTCTATCTTAGTTGTTGATTGAAGCTTTTTCAATACCCAGTCTGTTGAATTATAGAGAGATATAGGTAGATCTTATTTCACATGCCAGCTTGATATGAAAGTGTAACAATATTTGAGTTTGTTTAACATAAATGTTACTGATATTGCAGGTACAAAACTTGGGGAATGTATTGAGGAAGAATGGTTAGCAGGATTGGAAATGAACTCGTTTTCAAAATAAAACAAGTTCTAAAATTGTAAAACTTTTCCTCTTGTACAAATGGCCTATATTTTTATGGTGTATTTGTTGAACTATGCAATGCCTGCTTGGTTAATAGAAGAAATTAAAACCAAAACTGTTTGCTAGGGGTTTAATAATAATATAAAATATGAAAGCAGGACTCAGAGACCTGGTCCCTGTTTGTGTGATCAAAAGGCACTTTTTCTTAGTAGGGTCTCTGCTATTAAGCAAAGTATTATGATAGTAAAAGTTGCCAGAAATCCATTTCGACTACATAAGGTGTGAAAAGCTTGATTATGAATGAGTAAGCACACTCTGGTTGGCATGGAAATGCAGAAGCTAATTTTGCACCAGTCTTATTTTCATGCTGCAGTGGCTTGACTTATTAGCTGTTGCTTTCCCATTAGCTCCAAAATCCAACCTTCTCTCTTGGCGCTTCCAAAAATACTAAGTTGTGCTTGCAGTGAGAATGCAGTAAAAATGTATCTTACTTGAACACAGGTGACTCACCTTCTGACTTGTATCTGTAGCCCATTGAAACATAAGGTTTTCAGGTTCCATAACTCAGAGGGCTGGAAAGTAAACAGAACTCCCAAAATACTCTAGGTTGTTTTTATATGCCAAGTTTTCTGAAAAGCTGGTTTTCCTCCAACTCTGGCTGAATAGTCCTGGTCTATGACTTTCATGGAGAAGTTGTTTCTGAGAGCAGACTCGAGTTGCACTGATCTGGATGGTCCTGTGGCTTGGGCATATGGAGGACATGGTGGAATCTGAGTCATAAATACATCTGGCCATAAACTGCAGCTGTGCTTTTCCATTGAGGCTGTAAGGCAGGATTGGGTACAAGCTTGCAGAGGGAAAGATGTGATGTCTCTCCTAATTGGAAAGAAAATTAAATATTGTGGCTTCATAGTGTACCAAAAGAGATAATTTCTTTTTTCCAAGAAATAGAAATAGTTGGACATAGACTCTCAAGTAGGTATGTCTCAAGAATGCCCATCTGACCACTTGACAGGTGGAACTAATTCAGTTAATGTTTGAGATGCTGTTAAAGCCTACAAAAGATTTTATTTTCAGGGCATAATTACATGTCTGCATTGTTTTACTACATTAACAGTGTAAGTCAAGTTTCTAAAGGTTGCCAATGACATGAATTACTGTGAAGCTGAGAGTCTCTGCAGTGACAGTGAGTATTTTAAAAAAATGCAGTTTCCAAGAAATGAAAGCCTTTGACTCATATGGAAATGTCATGAATTTATGGATCTCTTAGGAAACTTTAGTGGTTTTGGTTTTTTAAAAAAATTAAATTATTCAAAATATAGAAATTGTCCCCTATAGTGCATGTATCATGCAGCGATGAAGCTTCCCAGATAAAGTCTTATTCCCTTGAACATCTCAGACCAGCAGTGTGAGAACATGCTTTCCTCTAACTTTTACTGAATTTGATACCTGGGGGGGAGGCAGGGAGCTGGCAGATTGGGCCAGAGGTAGGGGACTTAAAACCAAATAACATGATTCTGTTGAATGACTTGCATATGGCTTAGTGCATCTCTACAAGGTCTTACTGGAGCCAGTAAAGCTATATGATAGCACAAGTTGGCTGTTGTGATTATTCTTACAGGATTAATGTTGTAGCTCTGCATTCAAAGTGCTTTGCAGCTACCCACATGTGCCTTGTACCTTGTACCACTTGGTAGGCAGGTCTAGCGATGGGGAAAGGCAATGCTATTTAATACATTTTTCCCCTGTGCATTTTCTTGATTCTACAATCTGTTAATAAAATTAAAAAGAGTATTTTCGTGCTAATTGTCATTAAATCTTTCAAATTTCAGAGAAGGGGCTTGGAGTCTTTAGCAGATGGTTGAAAATGAAATGCACTTTGGGGGAAACAGAAGCTCTGCCAAATCTGGACCTTGAACAGAACTAGTCAAATAAACAGAAGTGAGACACAGCAGGGATGGTTTGGAATAGGTTTTATTATGGCCAGAAAGCTTCAGGCTGTGAATGACCTAATCAACCTAAACTCCAGACATATACCTAAATTAGCTTCCACTCTACCAATCCTCGTAGTACTCCATTTTTCTTTACTCAAACACCATCCTAACAGATATGAGCTCTTTTAAAAAATGGAAGGCTAAAACTGCCCATGGTTGTCCTCTTTTTGTTGTATTTGTCCTATTCAACTCCCCTAATGTCTGTATTCTTAATTTTCTCCTTTAGTTTTCCCATCCTTTCCCTGACTCAATTCTGGCAATTTTCATGCATTTGTTGAGTTTCAAACGACTTGTTGTTCTATGAGAAGAAGAAAAAAGCGTAATGGTAGCAAAGCTCCTCAGTGTTGAGGGACTCTGGAAGTCTGTTCAGTTCCCACTTAACCAAAAGGATTTCTGTTTGACTTTGTCTCCTGCCTCATTTCCATCTCTGCAGCATGGGGATAAAGTAACGTGCCCTGCCAGAGGAAGGGAAGCCATGCCTAGTGTCATATAAAGCACCATTCCAAAGGGGTCCCTTGCTGTCTTCATTTGCCACCCTGTGTGGTCCCCACTGCACTTAGGACTGCTGTTTACAGCTGGCACAGCAAACAGGCTTGGGCTTGCTTCTGTTCACTTAACCAGACTTGGCTTGATTTGCTGTGTGCAGCCCCCAGCCATTGCCCCGCTCGGACAGCGGGCGCGGAGCGCGTCCGTGAATGTCACACGGACGTGGGCTCGTTCTGGGGACACTGGTGCAGGCAGGAAACTGAAATGGAATGACACGACTCTGATCGTGCTTAAGCATTAGCCAGGGCAATGACAAAATGCTGTAAGCATCCTCCAGGTAATAGCTCAATAAAGGCTGCAGAGCATCGTGTTGGTCTCCGGTGTTTAAAGAATGGTTCAGCGTGAAATTCGAATGGCATCGGCTTGTGAGTCACTGTGGTGTGAGTTGGATTAACAAATTGGCCTAGCTTTATTTAAAAAATAAGGTATTGTGTATATATATGTTATATATTAGTATATATTATATACAATAATATATTAAACATATATCTTTATAGAACTTTCGCGCTTGACGCTTTTTATTCATAAATCATATAGTCTCATGGCCTTGGAATCAGTCTCTGCTTTGTACCAATAGACTTTTCAAAATCTTTTTGTGAAAAGTAGGTTACCTTTGAGAGTAGGAGAGGCTCTTTAGGGGGTTTGATGTGGGTACATAAATAGTCACTTGAATTTATGAGGCATTACTGGTCTGGAATTCAAGAGAACAGGAATTAACCTGGTGTAGTAGGTGTTGGTTTGCATAGCCTGAGGTGGCATTCTGAAATTCGGCTGCATTATCATGGTTCTAACATGAATTTAGTGGTTCACACAGAGATATGCAGGGGATCATGTAATTTCCCTTTGTCATTCCGGTTTCAAGTGACCATAGTTGTAATGATTTACTGGAATTCTAATTCCCTTAACAATTAGTGGGCACACTGGAGCCCACTGGGTTTTATTCAGAGCTCATTGAAGCTAATGGAGGGGAAAAAAATCCCTTTGACCTCATTTGGCATTGGCTCAAGCTCTTTGCAGTTGAAGCTGATGGCTTCATCAAAATCCACTTAACCTTCCAGGGATGAGCTTATGACAGGGACTGGTTGTCAGGTCATTCTGGAGCTTCATGGGTCTGCTGGGAGGGGCTTCTACACTTTTCCCTCATTATTCCCTTTATTACCATGTAGGTGAAAGGAGCAATTTCAACAGTAGCAGAAGCCAGTGTGGTGTCTTATATAGTCTCTAATAACGTGGTCCAACCTCAGTGCTGTTTGGGTAACCCAGGATTCATCCAGTAAATAATAAGTGTAACAAAGGATATGCCTTAGATTTAGTATTCTGACATGTTTGTTTTCCTTGTTTTCACACTTTGAAAGATCCTGAGGTTAAAAATCAAATTATATGCCTCCCTTCCACTCCATTATTTAACCATATCCCTGAATCTTTCCATGTCTTCGATGTGCCTTTCCACTGAACAAACCTACACAAATAAACACCTAAATATAAGCAACTATTAACATGTTGGTTTGGAACTGCTTTCTATTTCAACAAAGAAGAAAACAAATAGAAATAATACAGATGAAGGAAATGATCAGCCTTCCTTAATTCTTCCTCAAAAATATGACGAGTTCCACAAAATCATCTGTCTTTAATGCTCTGCATTATCATATAAACACAAATTTAGAGATGTTATTAGCATATTAAAGTTTTTCTTGTGTCCTGGAAAAATAATTTGTCTGAAGTTCACCTGATTCCGTTCAGCTTTGTACGACACAGAAGGAAGGCTTTCATAGTTTCTCCAAGTTAAAGCCCATCAGGACACCACAAGAACTTTGTTATTCCTGAATACCACATTTTGTTGTATGAAAGGATAGACTTACTGAATCTACAAACTCAAGCTTATTTTACTGTCCCTAAGGATTAGGGAAGAGCCTTGCTAAGACAAACCTGCATCTGAACCTGGTCTTTGGCAAGCTGCTGTAGGAACCCTGTGTGATCTCCTGGGCTCCCTCCCAACCTCAACCACTCTTTGATTCTGAATTTCATGAATGATCCTCTTTGATGGCAAGGAAAGCAGTCAGATCTGCTTGTTGACTCCTCCAAGGCAAAACTGAAGGGGAAGACCTCTTTTACCTTTCCATTGGGCTGAGGTACTGGGTTATGATGCAGCAAATAACTGCTTGTGAGATAGCCAGGCTTTGCATTTCTTGTGTTGGAGGCATTGGGCATGGATCTTTTGAAAGCATATTCCTGTCCCTTTGATTACTGCTAGCAGCAGGGAAAGCTGTTTCCACCACTGAGGGATATGTTTTCAAAGCTGTGTGTAGGGCTTTGGAATGTGACACCATTGAATGTTAACCTGCATTTTCAAATAAGGCGCCTCAAGGCTGGAGGTAACTCTTTGATCTTTAAAAAGCTTGCCACATAGAAGAGAGAGTTAGAATGTATACTTACATCTGCAAACACTTGCAGGTAATTAGATTTTAGTTTCAGGGCTGCAGGACTTTGCAGAAATTATTCAGATTTCAAAAGGTTCGAAATAAACATAGATTTCTATTTATCTTAAGGGATTGAGAGGGGCATAAAACAAACCTTTAATGGCCTGAGCCACAGTTTATTAATTGCTTTGTTGAAGAGATAAAACCTGTGGGAATTTATGTATTAAAATGGGATGTGAACCAGCAGAAATCCAAGCAGGATGTGAATTTGGTTTAAAGTGAGTAAGAAAATACACAGCTGAGCTTTCCTCTGTGGTTTAAAAGATTATTACCCTTATATATACAGTTGCTTTGTTTTTAAAAAAGTGTGTCTGGATTGAGCCATAATTGTATGTGAAAGCATTTGAGCTAGTCATTCCGTATTGAAGGGATTGGATCTGTCTAAAAAAAATGACGGGCAATTAAGGAGCATGGGGAAGTTGTCTGTTTGCCATATCTGAAAAGAAAGTTATCAAATTATTACCCAAATTGTTCCACATCTGACGACTGTATCTAGAAAGGCTTCTTTGCAAAGATGGCTCAGGTTTGTATGCTGTTTGTGACAGGGGACAGTGAAACATAGGAGTTTGGTTGGTTTGATTTTTTTTTCTCTTTAATTGAGACTTTTAGATTTTTTTGTTTGCAAAGTTCCTCACAAGGAGGGCTTTTGCTAGAAAGTGAACCTTTTTCCTTGTTGGATGAAAAATGGCCTCTTTAGACAAAACAAAAGGTAGCTGACTGCTAGAGTTCTGCTGGTGTTCAAACTGATACATTTATCAATACTTTAAATCAAAACTGCCATCTTGTTGAATTTCACCGTTTTGGTTTTTTAGTTGCTTGAATTTTCACTTTGTTTTTTAAAATGAAGTATGCTTGGCTTTGTTTATTCCCACGTGAAAGAAATGCTGCATTGCAATCCTTAGTGTATTTTGTAGATGTTATTTATTAATTCTGTTGTTAATGTTTGAACTTACTTCTGCATAGTCCTCATGTGGACAATCCTACTTGTTTTGGGTATGTCCTTTTCCCTTCTTTTTCTCTTACTCTGTATTCACATAGGTTATGAGAGTTTTCTCCTCTACCTCCAGTGTTCTGTGTTAAGTCCAGGAGTTTCTGTCTGTCTCTGAAAATAACGCAGAAAACACTATATGGGTTCAAATTATCATGATAATTAGCAGATATGTTTTGCAGAGGGTTAGGAAATACCTTCCACTTCAAAGAAAATACAATGACAGAGATGCTGAAGTGGGTCTGAGGTATGGGCCAGAATTACAGTGGTGTAAAGGCTGAGGACTGTGGTCATACAGTGCTGTGAGTCTTGTTCAGAGCATGGGATTAGAGCCTAAGATTGCATAAATTTGTAATGAAGACTGTAGCATCAATGTAGTCTCAAATACTGATCCGCAAAATAATCACGGGTAGTCAGAAAAGTTTGTGTATAAACTGTCTTGCTTGTTTTCTATCATGTTAAATCTAAGAGGTCTGTATGTTTCTTTTCTCCTGTGGCACTAAAAATGCCACTGTGACTGATGAAGAGAGAACACAGTGCCCTAAGAAATGCCTGGAAGAAAATTTTCATCTTTAAACTGACATCAAAGCTACATTCACCTTGCTTTAAAATGGGAATTTTGAACTTTTTTCAATCCTGTCCCTTATCTAAACCATTAACTTGCATAGAAGAGTCTTAAAAATTGGTGTTTCGGGGCTAAATAAGGCATTTTTGTTGGAGGTTATTGAGACATGAAATGATTACTTATCATCCCTTGAAATGACATTACATTTAAATGCAATGGTACATGGGCACTTACCTCTGCCTTCATCTCTGTTAATCCTTGCTCACAGCCTGCAAATTGAACATTCTCTCAGCCTTATGGGATGCACTGAAATTCTCACAGTTATAATTGGTTTTCAGTGTGCCATCCTGCATGTTGCACAATTTGAAGAGACTCTCTTCCAAACTGAAAACATCTAGTGAACCCCTCCAAACAGAACACATTTAGTAAATCCCATGCTGTGTATTTTTCCCCTTTAATCAGTTTTATCCATGAGTTCACCAAAGAGTCAAAGGGAAAATAAAAATTGAACTCATTTTATCGTGATTGATTTGAAAATTCAGGGGACAACCTCTTGGTTATTGATGGCTTTTAAATTGCTCTGCATTGTTAGCTGGGCATGCCTGTGAAATTCATCAGCATTCCACAATCTGCCTCTGTTGTTTGCTTACAGATAGCAACTCTAAATTTAGATGTGCACAATATAACCTTACCAGACAAAGTTATGGCATTGTCTGAAAGTCTTTGCAAGGTCTGCCTGTGTAAATGAGCCCTTTTCCGTAGAGGTCCATAGGAACCAGAGTAGAAACATCTTCTTTAGGAAGGCAAGAGCTGCGGCCTGATGGAGTTTCCCACATGATGGATATTGTCCAACCTCATCGCTCTTCTGAAGCAGTGGTTGGGTTAAAAAGAGGGAGAATGGGAATCAGCAATCACATTCATGCAGATACTCCTGGGTCTTGCTCCGAGATGGGGATAAACTGTATGACTTGAAAGAAACTGGGAGTATGTGATCCATGGTACTGTGCTGGGGAAGCAGGACAAGACAAGAACTTACAAAGGGCTGATTCTTCCTTAATTTTCCTTCTTGCATTCATCCATGAATTAATGAAAATTGTGTGACTCCCCAAAAGGAGGCCTATCATGGTAATTGGATTCTTGTTTTTCTTCCCTAAGGTACCCCAGCTACACTGTGCATCTCTACAAAGACAGCAGAGTCTTCACTTACAGGTCTGATCTTAGGTGTCCATGGTCACAGGTGTGATGGTGATAAGCAGTTGGTGTTGAGATGCTCCACTGAAATCTGCAGCAGTGCTGCCACAAGCACAGTAAATTTGAAGGTGACTCAAAATGTGAGGAATAGCATAAATGTCCATCTGTATGAAAGATTCCTCAGCTTGGAGAGGTGGGAGAAAAGCCTGGAGAAAAGAACATTCAGGGGAGTCCATATCACTAACTTCAGCTACCTGAAAGGGGGCTGCAGCCAGGTGGGGGTCGGCCTCTCTCCCAGGAAATCTGTAACAAGACAAGAGGAAATGGCCCCGGGCTGTGCCAGGGGAGGTTCAGGTTGGACATTAGGAGGAATTTCTTTACTGACAGGGTGGTTAAGCATTGGAATGGGCTGCCCAGGGAAGTGGTGGAGTTACCATCCCTGGAAGTGTTCAAGAAATGACTGGACGTGGCACTGCTCTGGTTTGTTGATGTGGTGATGTTCAGTCAAAGGTTCGACTCTATGCTCTTGGAGGTCTTTTTCAACCTTAATGACTCTGTTCTGTGATTCTAAGTACTGCTTAGTACTTAGACATAAAAGTAGTCAGAACTACGTTTCTGCTTCATTTGGATAAACGTTAAGTGGTAGAAGATGTAATGGCTCTACTTAAATAATTGAAATGATTATTTTTCCAAATTTTACTAGAAAATGTGTAATTTATTTTTTTATTAGTGGCATTAGTTATCTGAAATGGTCATTTTGTCCCACCTGCAAATAAAGCACTTGTGTTTCCCAAACTGGTTTTCATGTTCTAGTCATGATACCCTATGTGCTGCTGCTTTTGTGCAGAACTTTTTCTTTTTTTCTCTCCTGCTTGTTTGTTTGGGTTTTTCCTCAATAAATGTTATTCTCAGTGAAACAGGTATTTACATTCCATTTTAAAAATTGTATTTGGAAAACTTAGAAAAACTGCTTTACCAATGAATTCCTGAACAATTTTAACTCTGAGTAACATCAGCAGAAAATCTGCTGTACCCCCTCTGCATTTTAATTTTCTGTAGGGGAATGTTTATAGAACTCAGTCCAGCTGGCTCTGATCATTCTTGTGTTTTTCTTCTGACAATGATCCTGGCAGCCTTGCTGATGGGTGCACATACATTAACATGTTTTCCTGCAAATTTAGTGTTGTTTTAATTGTATTATGGCATCTTAAGGCAAATACTATTCTGTTTTTAGAATCCATGGCTTAATTGGTGGTGCCCTGAACCCCTCTGGTGACGGCCTGTGGTGAACAGAGCATGCTTGTAGCAATGTCTGATGGCTTTGAAAGGCATCAAGTTTCTATTTTTGTGAGTGCTGCTAAAACTTCTGAAATGGTAAAAGACAGTCTTGATCTTTGGTATATATATAAATTTCCAAACTTTGTTTGAAATGAATGAGTAAAAAGTCTCATCTAGGCTGAGATAAAAAGAGTGCTTCTGATGATGTGATGCTGTGTGGCCAGAGAAAAGGGCCTCCATGTTCTTGGTTTTTTTTTTTTTTTCATAATGTAGCAAAAACTGTCCTGTCCTGACAAAGTCACTTGCCTGTGTTTTCCTGTGCAGAAAGGTAATCTCAGGATACATTTCCCTGCCATGGTGTGAGGGGATTTATACTGTCTCTTCTCTAAAGTGTGTTAGATGTCAAAAGGGCAGACTTCAGGTATAGAACTCCCTTCATCTGTTGTGTCATCTTTCTAGGTTTCTGCTCTCAGGTCGAAGATCAAAGCACTCTTACATTAATAGGATACCAGAAATGTAGAAAGGAGAGGCAAATAGGCACAAGAAGCATTATATGCTAAGAAGAAAGTAATAAGAATCTCTGGCAACTGCTGTTACATCTACTGAAAGTAAATCATGGCTTTGGACAATGTTATTACATGTTTTTGCTGGTTGTTCATTGAAATGTAAATGTTGGAAGGCTGAGTCAGCACATCCTGTTGTTGTGGTCGTTTTTGTTTTCCATATAGAGCAGTTTCAGTAATTTTCGAGTGTCAAAGATGGATTTCTGTGATGGATTTGCTGTTCATTGACAACAGCTTATTCCTGTCTGACAAGGCTCTGATCTAATGAAAAGCACGTAGTGTAAGATAAAGTGATGGCACCTTCATTTTGCAGCTGCAGACATGACTCACCTAAATGGCATGGACTATGACAGAGCTGAAATCAGAGAACACTTCTTCCTTTAACTTCAGATCATTCTTCTTTAACTATATCTTGTTGGTAATTGGCTTAGTCTGATGTTCTTTCACTCTCTCAAAACAAGAATTGCTTCTGCATATTAGTTTACTGGAACTGCACTGATGGCTATTTGAAATTCATAGTTTGAGCCCTGTCGCTCTGTTCCTCAAATGCAATTCTACTTCATTATTGTGAGTGGGAGTTACATGGCAGACATGCTTGTTTCAGTAAAAAAATAAGACCTAGAATTGAATCAGTTTTATGAGAGCCCCTCGAGTCATTCAGAGTCAGACTTGACCACTTTTTGTGAGACAAGGTTATACATGCACACTGTATCATAAAAGATACTCTAAAAATGCACTGATTGAGTAATACTTTTATGTCTTTACAGGCATATGAAAGAGCACTTATGTAATTTACAGTTGCTTAGGAAGAGCTCATGATTAGCTTAACTATTGACGTTTATTTGCAGTATAGCATGAAAAGAAAAAGGAACGTTGTGTTGTTAAGTACTTTCTCTAGTGTCTTATATCTTGAAAAATATGCCATGCATTTCAGCTAACAGATGGAGTTCACAGCTGTGCATGTACGTGTAGCCAGTCTCTAGGAAAAAAAAAAAGGAAAAAAGAAGGAATTTCTTTTTACAGAAAAACAGGTTGTTTGGGGTTTATTTTATTTTTCTTGTCGTGTTTTCAAGCATCATTTACTAAGGTCATGAAATTGGTAGTAGAACCTAGTAGTAGGTGGTAGTTCCCGTGAGAGGCTTTTTGTAGGGACTGTTGGCATGAAAATAATCTCCCAATCTCTTCCAAATCTGTAGCCATACTCCATGTTACTGCACTTCCTGTGTCTTTTGTGTATGTATTTTTTTTTTACCCCTCACAGAATCTCCTCCTTCTCCCATGCACATATATCTCATTGGACTATAACAGTGAAGGTTAATTTCCACACTAAGTCCGAGTATGTACTTTTTGCCTTTTCAAAGGAGAATTGTACCTACAGAAGGCAGGAGAAAAACAGATGAAGTGAAAGGCATCAGTGGTCACTCCTGAGGCCTGTTAAGAGGCATGGTACAAAATGCATGGTTTACATCTTTAAAACAAAGCATGCCATTAAGTGGGCAATGCTAAAAGGAATTTTATCTAGCCTATAAATACCAATGAATCTTTTCAACTTCAAATCCCAGTACGGAGACAATTTACAATTGCAATCAAAATGATGCACACAATTTAACTTCAGTACCATCTGTAACTCTGCTGGTATTTTAATAATGAACAAAATTATATCTTGGCAACAAAAGTCTCACTGAAATAATATACCTTTAATTTCCAAGTGAGACCTCTTACAACTAAGCTATAAGGCCTCTGGTTTAACCTGAAATCTCCTTCATGTTTATTAAAAAATGGACATATCTGTATTTAAATAGCTATCAGTGTGCAAAAGGTCTGTGATTCTGAAGCCTTTGTTAAACTCCTTTGAAATTGGGGGACTGTGGTTCAAGCAGGGGTTTGCACAGCTGGCCACAAGCACTCCTGCCCTCCCTGCACCTCTTGCATCTGCTTTAGCAGAGATGTAGGAGCAAGGTCTATTGCAGGAGCTCTTTGGTGATGTCCCTCTGTTCTTGAAGCAGAGCACCTACAGGAGGCACCTCCCCTTAAAATGCTTTTATTACCATGAGATAGAGCAGGAGGCATGACAGTTACTCTCTTCTGAATTTGTCTTTTTGACTCCATAATGGCACCTAACCACACCATTCTCGGGGTTATAATTCTCTCCTTTTTCATCTTCAATTTTTGTATTTCACAGAGAGGAGGCAATTTTGACTCTGTTAATAGTTTGCATGCTATGTCCTGTCCCCCACCCTTCCCTCAGTTGCATCATTGGGTGACACCAGTCCCATGTTCCTACTCTGAGTGCTGCTTTCATGGTATTTATAATTATTTTGTGATGCTTGTGGTTGCTAATAGAGTAGCTGCAGCCTAGATCTGAATCTTCCTGTGCCTTGTCAAATACTTTGCATTGATGGTGATATGAGATTGTTGGTGTAAGTACCAGGATAAGTAATTATTTATTATAATGATAGGAGATCTTGACAAACAATCTATTACCACATTTAAAAAAAAAAAAAAAAAAAAAAGGCAAACTTCGCAGTAAAGTATTTTCTGCACATTTTTCCTGTGAAAGTACAGCAGTACCAAAAGCAGTTAGAGGCTGATGTTTGGAAAATCTGTGGAGCCCAGGGACTGGAAATGTTTGACTGATGGAGTCCTCTTTATCAAAGCTTTTGTTCAGGAAATGCTAGTGACCTTTCTGGGTGGCCTTCGCAAGTGGAAATCAATGTGTTTTGTCCCACTGGCTCTTCAGGTGAACCGGGGAAATTAGGAGCAGGACAGGTTTGTTAACACATCTCAATTAGGCCCTCTGATGACCCTGCCTGTGTTCCAGGGATTGATCCTCTTCAGAGGACCTGCTCTAAGAAGCAGTAGTGTGACCATGATGGGTTTCTGGGGCTTGTGATTTTCTAAGTATCTTCAGTGCCCACTAATCAGAAATTTTCTAAATTTGTACCAACTGCTGCTGATGAAGGCTCTCTCAGCCTTGAAGAAGGTTATAAACTGGATCATGCCAAGCCTACCAACACCAACGTGAAATGTGTCCTGGAAGAACTAGTAAAGTTAGTCTGAATCTCTGATTTCTGTGCAAACTGTGTTTTGATAATGTGTTAGTTGTATTTGAGAAACCTGCTGCTCTTCAGGAGAATGTGAAATACTGTCTCTCTAGGCTGTGGATAGATATTTTTCAGATATTTTTTCATACATGTCACAGATGTTGAAGGCCTTTACAACATACAGACTTTAATCAGGTATTTGGGCAAAAGGTCTTCTCTGAAATATCATTTTGTGTACTATTAGCTAAAGCTGGTATTATCTGACATGTTTCAAAGAAGCCTAAGAGTGTCTAAATGTCACTTCAATGATTTTGAACTGATAACATTTATATTTGTGGGATTGTCCAAAGCATTCTGTAAAAAATTCAAAATACATGGGCAAAGAGGGAGAAGGTATTTCCTTGTTTTTATTTGGAGGGTAATTAAAGCTACAAGAAAAGAATCAAAACCAATCAATAAAAAAACTTCATAGTATGAAAATAACAAGGTAATAGATTAACTTCTCTTTTTTTTTGTCCATTTTATCATTATTTTCTAAAAATCATTAGTGAATAAAACCCAGAGAATTCAGGTTGATATATGTAACTATTTTTCTTAATTCCAGAAGCAAGATTGCTTATGAAAGTTCTAGTAACACTCATAACACTGTAAATGCTGCCAGTAACTGCTTGTTTTTCAGAAGCTGACATGTTCAAGGTCAGCACCCTTTTCTCAAATGCAAATCAACATCTGTATTGTTGCGTGCTTTGCATAAAAAGTTGGCTTATAGGTACAATTAGACCCTCTTTTTCATTATTTCCTTGCTAATTATCTTGTCAAGGAAAACATAGGAGAAAACAACTGAACAACTGGCTAGTAAATGCCCTTTTGTGAGTGTCCAGGTATTTTAAATGGTCCTGTAGTGTAGAATTATTCACTGTTGAAACCAATGTTTTTAATAGGCATATAATGCAGTTAACTCCAAGAACCAAAGTTCCTGTTCTGACAGGCAAACTTCCAAAGCAAATGGAGAAATAGGTCAGGAACTATAGGTAAGGAGCTGTAAATGTGGGAGCACCCGAAATAATGTTTTTTTTTCTGTCACATCAAGTGGGGGGTATGAAGCCTCTTGAAATGTGTGTGTTGGGAATCAGGATACGCTGGTTTTGCTTTTGGTTTTACCATGGTCTTCTCTGATCTTGCATAAGCACAAAATTTTTCATCTTTTTCTTGTCTGCATCCATCACAAAAAGAACCATGGTAATACCATCCTTTTGTGAAGGTGTTTTAATCTTGAGAGGTGTGTCTTTGGTGGTTGGTTTGTTTGCTTTTCAATATTGCCTTCTTATGGAAGCGGGGCCATTGGAATGACCCTTGCTGTACATGTACATCCCACCTTTTTGCACTCTGTACCCTATTTCAGCTAAGTTTTACAAAGAGATGTCAGTCTCAAAGAGATACCAGTATCTGTGCACATGTTGGGTCTCTGACAAGGGATGTATCAGAGCTGTTCTGCAAATGATCTGGATTGTTGTGTGTGTACAAGTTGACTGGTGCATCCCAAGCATTTTGCTGTACTCTGGAATTTCATTTGGCATGTAGAGACTCTGCCATATTCTTCATTGAAGGTCTGTGCATGTAGAGCTCTTGGTTCAACCTCCAGTGCAAAGTTAGTTATAACTGAGTGAAGGGCAGAAGAGTGACCTTGCATCTTGTCAGAGTATCTGTTCAAAAATAATCTTCACTTGGAGGAAATTCCTGCACGTACTCTGAGTCAATCAGTTGTTACTCTCTTACCTCTTGAAAGTTGGGCTGTATTAGTCCTGGTGCTCTCAGAACTATCATCAATTTTTTAATGTTGTCCTAAATCCTGAAGCCTTAACTTACATGTTCTTATAGTTAGACATTAATTCAGGGAAGATTTCATAGCTGTAGCTCCGCTGTTTTTTCTTTCTTTTTTTTTCCCTTTCTTTTTTAAAACAAAGCAAAATAAGGATCCCAGAATTTCTTGTGGAAATGATGTTGCAGTTCTGTAGCAGCAGAGATACAGATGAACGTGCATTGAGACAGAAGCAAAGGATATGGAATTTAGACAAAGCATCTCATAGTTACAGGAGCTAATTGTCACTTCTCAGCCTGGAGCTCTAGAGGTCCCAGGGAAAACCTTAAATGTGTTGCTCTGAAATGGTTTCCTCCTGCTGTGATGGTGAGATACTTGGTGTCCCACAGGGATCCAGTCCTACCTTTGGGGAACAGTGATGGACAACTGGATCACAGCCTGATTGATGTGCTGAGCTCTCCCGTGGCCCAGGAGCAACCACAGGGAGCTGAAGAGAGACAGCAAGCTAGACACTGTTTAAAGTGAAATATCTGTTGTCAGTTATTTCCAGCCTCATGTTTTAAGTATTCCTGAATATCCCTGTAGACTTTCTTTTGAGAGGTTCCCAAGCCCTTTGCTGGTTTTATAGAATGCAGAAGTCTGGGTGAATTCAATGCCCTCATGAACCCACAATTTCCAATCTTTGTTTAAATCTCTGTTCAGGTCATGACAGTGAATTTAAGACCCTCAATTTACAAGTGGTTCGTTTGGGATTTTTTAAAGTCCGAATAGAACAGTTATGGCCTGATCTCATGGTGTACCAGGAGACTGACACTCCACAGACCCTTCAGAAGGTCTCTTTGAGATACAAAGGCTGTAAGTCACAGGAAATCTGCTCAGGACCACGATACTTGTTTTGTTGGCTAATTGTCCTTGTGGCTACAACATCAGTGCAGACTTGTCCCTAATTTATCTATCTTGCAGATCTTGCTAGGCCTTTTTGTTCTTGGGAATCAAAGAGATAGAAGGGGTTTTGGATAGAAGTTTGGTTTTTTGAGATCCGTCATTCAATGCACTGATATAAATTATATTGATTGCCGTGATTTTCTTTCATATAGAGCTGGATTTTGATTGCAAAAGTATCTGGGTTGTTTTAGAGAGTCATTGTAGAAAGGGATGAGAAATATTTTAATGTAATCTGTCTCAATATGGAAAAGGTATGACTCAGGCTTGGAATAATCTAAATTCATTTTCATAACTATCAAGCAAGTTTTCCTTTTATTGTCTTTTGCAGCCCTTCCTTCTCCCCCTCCCCCCAGTCCTTGCAAACGGCATATTTACTCTCTGAGTGCAAGAACACCGTGGTGGCCTGAGATCCTGGTGACCTGTGTGCCTTTTCTAGTAATTAGGTCCATGTTTGCTCCATGGGAGATTCAATTAAAAGTGTGAGGGGTTTATTATTATTATTATTCCCTACTGAAACCCTGCATTATGTTCTTGAGTGTTTTATGTGGCAGTGCTGTAATGAGAAAATTTACTTTATTTAATTCCATCCCTGTTTCAAACATTATGGGCTCAAAAATTCCACTTGAGTGTTAGCATAGCCCATCTGTCCTCAGAAGCAGATGTGAAAGAAAGAGGGGACAAACGTAGAGGCTGCTCATGTGAGTGAACAGAACTAATTTGGCCCTGCAAGTTTGTGTGAGCTTGGGGAAGAAATGATGGAGATGTTCAGATTTTGAGATTTTAGCGCAGCCTGAGACACCTGCGAAGCACAGGACACACTTTTACATGTTGCAAAAGCCCCCATGGCATGTTCCTGTGTGTCACTTCCACACAGAAACAGGAAGTTGTAACTCCTACATCACATACCTGTTCTGTGGAAAAGCTGTACTGGACACAGGACATCTGGGGTTCTCTGAGGTCTGCCAGGGCATTACTGCACTCTTCCAGTGGCTTTTGCAACGAGAGTCAATACCCTCTTTAACTGCAGGGTAGACAATCAAATCTCATTCACTGAAAGGACAACATTTTCCAGTTTTTCAAGCATTCAATGACTTAACAGCAGCTCCCATGTGGTTGCTGTCCCAGCAGACTGGGACATTCTGGAGGGTTAATTTCAGTTCTGACATGTGAATTCAAGCACAGGTGTGCTGTGTGTCCACTCTCTGTCTACTAAGTAGAAAAAGCACCACCTGGAAATAGCACAAGTTGGTATATGTGTTGCTCATATGATGACCTCTGTATGTTTTGTTTTTTGTTTTCCTTTTTAGATAATTGTGATGATGCATTGGTATCTCCCTTACCTTCAGCTGCCCTTACCAGTTCCTCTGAGCTCTTCAGTACCCACAGTCCCACCTTTGCAAAACTCAACAGGCGAGATGGTAAGGTTGCAGTATGAAATGCCTAAACTATTAATTTTGATCACTTTGACAAAGAATAACTTTCTGTGCTGTTTGTATGCCGTGCATTCAGAGCCAAGCTGAATAGAGCTGTTAATTTATGCTCCTGAGAGTGTGCTATGTAGGAGCAATTTCCTCCTTTATTATAGAAAGCTTCTATTAACTCTGAAGATTTTCACTTCTCTTGTAGAGATATTGTTAAGGAAGTTCAGATAGTCTTTTTGCTTTTCATAAGTTCCCATATTTTAAGAGTTTGAAGGTCATTAGATTTGAGACACTATTCTAAAATGCAGGTGTTAAAGACGATAGCACCTAGGTATAAAATTCCAGTGGAATTCAATGATTACACAGCCCTGCAGAAATAGTGAACGTGAAAAGCAACTTTTCAGACATTTGCCATCAAGAATGTTTGAGGTCCAGATAATGAGTTCACACACCAGGTGGAACTATGAATATGAAGCATAGTACCAGAAAGGAGAAGTTGGCAGTATTTACAGCATAATTTGACATCCTGTTGCAAATTTGGGTTGTCAGCTCTCATCTTATTTCCAAGGTAGAGCCTCTAAAAGTGGAAAGACCTGTATTATCATATTACATATGAATTTCATTTTAGGAAACAGTAGAAAGATCACTACTAGAAAAAAGTTTTTAATTGAAAATAAATCAGAATTTTCATTCTTAAACATCCCTGAAGTGTGTTTTAATCAAACACCATTTGATAAATCTGTAGAAAGACAGTAAAGGGCTCTCTCTTATATGCTTGGCACTAATGATAAGGAGTTGCTTGGCCATTAAAGAAGTTATAGATGGGAGTTACAATATCATATTTGAACTCGAACCAGAATTCCTCAGCAAGTAAAAGATCATATGGTAACTGCTCAACAAAAGAAAGTTGTAAACATTGAGCATGATATTTGAGTTTGCCCTGCCTTTGTCTCCAGCTGCTGGCTGAGATAGTGAATAGATATGTGATTGTGCAGATGGCTCTGATAGTTAATTTTATCTGTAGAAAAGAGGAAGAGGTTCAAAATCAGTATTGCAAGTCAAACTCTGGCTGTACTCTGCATTAAAGAGATATTAACAATGTTTGAAATCGTGACAGTGGTTTCAATTTGAGGTCAGAAATTGAAATAGGTCTTAGTTAACTGTCCTACAGTAGGGGGACAATGTAGTGAGGAGTAAGATATTGTAGTTTTTCAGCAATCCAGTATCACATTGATAAGGTCCATGCTGTCTTTTAGCACTAGTCATGGGAACAGGAGACAGAGTATTGAAACCAAGCCCTAAGTCAGGGGGTTGTTTTAGCAACTTTTGTTTCATGTTTTGAATGCTTATGTGGTAACAGATGAGCTGAGGCTAACACAGGGACCTGAAAACTAAACTCTACCTTGTCTAATTCTTTTGCTGCATGGACTTATGTAGGAATGTGCATTTGTAGTGCTGGCAGAGTTCACATGGGGACTTTCTGTGGCTCAACCCCCAAAAACAATGAAGCCCCACAGAGCTGCTCACTCCAGCATGGCCTTACCCACAGCCACAGTCCTTTCAGAAGTAAACCAGCTCCTGCCTTCCCCATGGCTGCAGTCCCTGCTTTGTGGTGGGCTTAGCCACAGCCACACACTTTGACATATTCCAACATGGCCTCGTGCACAGGCACGGAGCTCCAGGGAGTACCTCCTCCAGTGTGCACTTACCCTTGGACCACAGTCCCTTCAGAGGTGCCAGCTGTGGTACAGATGTAACCACAGGCACTTTGAGATGTTCATGCTCTGGCATGGGCTTCTTCACAGCCACAGACACCTGGGCTGTCCTTTTGCCACAGGGACTCGTCCACAGGTCACAGCCCCTTTGGCTTGAGTGCACACTGGAGTTCCAGCCTGCTCAGTGCACAGGAGCAGCAGAGATGCCCTGGCCACTTGCCAGCCCAGGAGCATGGTCACTGCTGTTATCAAAATGTTCCCAGGCCAGCAGTCAGATAATAAGCAGTACAGCAAGCAGCAAAAGCAAAAAGTAGCTCCTAATGAGCAGTAGACTCTAATAAACAGTAAGGGAAGCAAGCCCCATGGCAAACACAGAAGCTGCTGATTAATAGCTAACCTACTGCTACAGCAGTTACAGCTGTAAATTCAATCTAGTACATTCCAATCAAATCTGTAATTATCTCAAGCCCTTTGAGGCCCATGTTGGGTACATGTCACGGACAAACCCCAGCAACTCAGCCCTGCACAGCCGCTCACTCCCCCGGCTGGGACGGGGGAAAGAATCACAAAAGTAAAAGTGAAGCCATCACTCTGAACATCCTCCTTTTCCTCCTCCTTCATCCCCCAGCTGTAAATGATGCTATATGGGATGGGATATCCCTGTGGTCAGTTGAGTTCAGCTGTCATGGCTGTGTCCACTCCCAAATTTTGCTTCCACCTACCCTCCTCACTAGTGGTGTGTTGTGAGGGGCAGAAAAGGCTTTGACCTGTGTGTAAGCAATTCTCAGCAATAACAGAAACATCTCTGTATTACCAACACTGTTTCCAGCACAATTAGTCCTATCCCAGCTACTGTGAGAACTAAGTCGACTCTTGCCAGAGCAGTGCCTGGCCTTGGGTTGGAGGAGCAAGCAGCGGTAGATGGTGGCTGTAGGATCTTTCTTTGACTGACACTTGAATGCAAATATTAGATATCTTTACAAAAAATAATATTTCCTAACTGGGACTGGGCTGTGGCTTTCTGATAGTGTTGAATGTTTTGATGAGTTGGCTTAGCTTTGCTTGTAATTGATAAGACAGTGCTGCAAGGAACAGAGCCTCTGGGTAGAAAGCCAGATGAATATATTTGTTAATGTAAACATGAATGCAACAAGTGAAGATGAATTTATAAAGCACAACCCAGTCCTTTATTGACAGAAAGTTCTAATTTATCAAGTTTATTCAGTAATAGAAAAACAATAAGTAAAAGGCTGTTGTTTTTAAAAAAAAGGCCTGCAGTGGTGGAATGTGCCATTTAAAAAAACAAACACACAAAGTACCCATGAGTAAAGCTCTGTGTGAACAGCTGAAAGCACTTAATTAAAATGCTGATAAATCTGTACTGGTAATGCTAAAGAACTAGTATAATTCTGATAAATATGATTCTGAGGTATGAAATATATTATTTTGCCCATGAGAGGGATTTATCGTTTTTTTTTGTATACAGTAAATAAATAATGAAAAATAATAAGAAAATTGCTACAGTATGACTGTATCACCTAAGATTTTTCAGTTCTTATTAGCTCTCAGCCTGAGTTGTCAGTGTAGGCAATTATGTATGAGAATATAAAGCATATATAGTGTCAAAAAGAATTTGTTTTATGGCCTAGGAAGTGTTTGATCTGGGCATTAAAATAAAATTCTGCAGCAGGGAAGCACTTAGTTGCAGTGGGAGGTCCAAGAGTTTTTAGTGCTGCTTATAAACCCATTTGAGCTGTTTCTAAGGCATGTAGGGTGGAAATAATAATTCTCTTTGCTTTGTAATAATCAACTACAAATAAGTATGGGCATCCTGAGAAGCCCTGGGGAACATCAAAAAGCACTGACTGTAACACTGGGCTTAAATGCAATTTTTGAAACAACTATGGAAAAATGTACAAACAGTCTGAAAAAGAAACAAGTATTTGACCATATTTATTGGAATCATATGAGTCTCCAACTGAGAAACCATCAGATCCTTGCTTTCCACATATTTCTAACATTATGATTTGTTGCCATCGAGAATATGAACAATATATCAGATTCCCGTGGTATTGTTTCTCCACTAGGGTATTTTCCCCATACCATGTTGAATGCCTCCTTTGAAAGGATCCCCAGATGATGTGAAATGTATGAGCTGTGAGGAATGAATGATGGTGTAGCACAATGTGCAGAATCCTGTTGGTGCCAGTGGGAACCTGGTGGGCAGAAAAGGGGAAATATTGAGCATCCTGTCTCTCTCATTTTTGTGTGGGAGACAATGTGACATCTTAACACATCTAAAACAGGTGTGCAGATCTGATGGGCATAATATAAGCCAAATTTTTTGTCTGGTTTGCATTTATGCCACACTTAATAAAAGTTATATGGTGCTCTTCAATATCTCTGTGCCCAATTGCAGGAAAAAGATGTTGGGTTATGCTTGTATCTGTTCAGAAGAGTTGATAGTCTCCAGTCCTCTAAGTTGTGTCTTCAGTAGCCCATGTTGTTGACTATTAGAGCCTTCTTGTCCTTTGTCTTGGGCCTGTGCTGGCAAACAGTCCACAGGGCAAGCATCACGATGGGTAGAGGAGCAAAGGGCTCTAAATAGTTTCTCTGCTTTGGTTGTGCTTTTTTGCCGCTTACTAAAAAAAGTACAGGATGGGTTGTTGACACACTATCAGGAACGATGTGCATAAAAGAAGTGTGGAGACATAGACTGTGATGGAAAAAATAACAATATCCCTTGTGCCACCTGCTCTGTATGACAGAGTAAATGTGGAGGAAAAAGAACATTTATTGATTTTTGGCACTCACGGCAGTATTTGGTGAGGATTTGGGATAACCACAGAAGCAAGCAGAATCTATGTGTTTGCTTTATTAGCAGAAGTGAGAGAGGCCCCATGGGAAAAGCTTCAGTTCTTTCCTCAGTCATGCAGCCAATGCAGCTTTGCTGTTGCAGGGGTTTTAGCTGCCATTCTTACTAGCAGTAGAATTACTGTCCACCTGTGGAAATGGTAATGGTGGAAGTTTTGGGAGAGGGAAATACAGTGGGCTTTGAGGAAAAAATATATGAAGCAGCTGTTGTTCTGTGAAGAGATGGGCTGTAACTGATACCTTTCTTGCAAGCCCAGCTTTGGAGAGGTGATGCTATGAGCAGGTGACAGTGCTGGGTCTGCAGTGCTTGCATCTAGAGTGACATTCCCAGCAGACAAATGTGCTCCTGTAAAGAGAGATGCAGTTCAGAGACACCATGTAATCTATGATTTTAAGGCTCAAGCTCAGCACAGATCTCCCAAATTTCTGTTCAGTGTGTATCATTTGTTTGACTTTGAAATTAGAGGCCTGTGGTGTTGTGCTCAAGCTGGAAAATAGCAGTGCACAGTAAAGCCAAACACTTTTGTGGAAAGCCCATCACATTCCTGCCACTTATAGCAGCAGAAGGGAGAAAGCATAAAATAGATATTTAGTTATGATGTTTGACATACTACTGGGAAGCATCTGTGCTAACAGGCTTGGCTCAAGAACTTACGTATAAACTAGACCATAGAAAGCAAAGTTTTTGTGTTTTTTAGTAGAAAACTCACCAAATATTTTTGTTGTAAGTTATTTTCCTTCGTCTAGTTGTTGAATGAAGGAAAGATGAAAATGCCAACTTTCTTTTAATATGTGCTGAAAACATCTAGCATAGGCTCTTTTGAGTCATGAATGGAACAACTTTGCCAGAACTTCTGAAGCAGATTTTTATATCATATCAGTTCCTGGAATAAAACTGGAAACAAACAAACAAACAAAAAAAAAATGGCAGCAACCTATTATGTCCAGAGTCTATTTTAGATACTGGGTATTACAATCCAAAAGAAGTTTGCCCTCAATTCCCATGTGCAATAGGCACAGTTGTGTGTAGGAGAAATCTGTAATTTGTTGTCTTTGAATACAGCTCTGTAGTTTGTACCTTAAAGGTAGACAACATACTTTGTATATGGCACAAATAAATATCTAAAAATAAAAAAAAATAAAATATCAAAATAAAAACACGGTGGTGTAAGAGGTAACCTTGTTAGGACTTTTAACAGGAGGTATTATAGTCTTATATAAGCTATATATAGGTATGGAGTTAAAAGATCTATGAGGTAGTCAAAGAAGAAATCAGTGATGAAATTCCTAGTATTTTCATTAGGTGTTCCATGGCATGCTCATAGGAGAGAGTATTCTATTTAAGGCAGGTAATATAATCAGTGATGATGAAGACTTCTGTTGTGATTGAAAAGGGTAAATCATGGCTCTACAAAGCAGTATATGTTGGTTTAGTTGCAAACTATTTTCTCTGGAGAGTTCTTGTAGAAGAATGAAGGCTGAGTCATCCAGAGGAGCAGGAAAAATACAGGTATGGAATAGATACGGTTCTGTTTCAGGAGTTCAGATAAATCCTACATTAATAAATTGTAAATAATGACAATTCTAACACCTACTCTTAGACAAAGCGATTTCAGTTGTGAGCTGGAAAGTACAATACCATCCAGGAAAAATAAGATGTTTGTAAAAGTGCAGAGTTGTTGAAATTGAGTTCATTGATAGAAACCACATTTATTAATCTTTCAACTCTATTCACTTCAATGAACTTTTCATGGAGCAACTTTGAGACAGATCAGTTTAGTTTTATTCCCATATGATTGTGTTCACTGTAGTCATACTGGAGTGCTTTTCCAAACTTCATTAATAATGACAAAACAAAGAGGGGTTGGGTTGTAGAAGCAGTGGCAGCCTCAAAATTTGCTGTCTTGGCTACTTGTTTGATGGCTTGTGTTCCTCATAGCTGCATTGGTTGCTTATTGGTGAGGCTGAATTGAACACTGGATGTATGCAGAGAATAAGTGTGTGCAAGGAGAAACAAGTTAAAGGAAAATAAACATAGCCTGTAATTTTAGGGTGTAAAAGAAAGCAGGAGATCATAAAATAATGTATTCCAGTCTGGAATGGTTTGCTATTTAACCATAGTGAGCAAAGTGGTAAAATGCAAGCAGTGGTGCAGTTCTTTTTCATTGGCTAGGTGTTACCACAGGCCTGTTTAATCTCTGAAGGAATTCAAGGGATAGTGCAAATCTTTACTTTTAAAGGACAAACATGAATTACAAGCTCATGTGAGAGACAGCCTGCTTTCTTTTAGTTGTTCAATCAAATGGTTTCTAGCTTTACAAGAGATTATCTGAAATGCATTTATAAGCTGTAATTAAACCATTCTTTCAAATACTTAATAGGGCTCAAATAAAAATAACTAACATTTTGCATTTCTTTCACATCATAGCGAAAAGGAAAATATCAAAGCAAACTGCAGGTTACAAGTCCACATTCCCAGTATTGCAAGGAGGGAATAGAAGTGATTTTTCTTTTTTTGTGATTGAGCATGTGCCAACCTCACTGATGTTTGTACAGCTGAAAAAGAATAAATTTCCTTAAAATGTCTTAGAAATTTGAAATTCCTCATGAGCTTTAGGTTAATGGAGATAACTTGTTTGAAGCATACCACATGTTGTGTATTTCCTAATACTAAAATATGCAAAAAGAGCTTCATGCTCAAATAGAGTCCTCTGCGATGACCTGAAATAATTTAATGGTTCTGTATCAAGCTTAATTTTTTTGTGCTGTCATTGTCATCTAAATTCTCTTCATCCTATCTTTCAGGAGCTGGTGGCTGGTCCCCGCTGGAGTCCAATGAGCAGCAGTGGCTGCAGGTTGATCTGGGAGACAGAGTGGAGATCGTGGCGGTGGCCACGCAGGGCAGGTACGGCAGCTCGGACTGGGTGACCAGCTACGTGCTGATGTCCAGCGACACCGGCCGCAACTGGAGGCAGTACAGACAGGACGACACCGCCTGGGTAGGTCTGAACTGGCAGTGCCTGGGTGGGTCTGAACTGGCAGTGCCTGGGTAGGTCTGAACTGGCTGTGCCTGGGTAGGTCTGAACTGGCTGTGCCTGGGTAGGTCTGAACTGGCTGTGCCTGGGTAGGTCTGAACTGGCTGTGCCTGGGTAGGTCTGAACTGGCTGTGCCTGGGTAGATCCGAACTGGCAGTGCCTGGGTGGGTCTGAACTGGCTGTGCCTGGGTAGGTCTGAACTGGCAGTGCCTGGGTGGGTCTGAACTGGCAGTGCCTGGGTGGGTCTGAACTGGCAGTGCCTGGGTGGGTCTGAACTGGCAGTGCCTGCCTAGGTCTGAACTGGCAGTGCCTGGGTGGGTCTGAACTGGCAGTGCCTGCCTAGGTCTGAACTGGCAGTGCCTGGGTGGGTCTGAACTGGCAGTGCCTGGGTAGGTCTGAACTGGCAGTGCCTCAGATCTCTCTGGTTCAGCCTCATTTGGGCATTTGGAGAAGCAGCTCCGGTTTCACATGCGAGGAGTGCTGCAGTGGTGAGAGGCCAGACCCGAGCGACTCCTCGGGGTGTTTTGATTTAAATGGGTTATGTCACCGACTGTCTGTGTAATACAAGTTTAGGCCCTCAGGAGTACATTGTTTTTCAGACTATGAGGATGATCAGGGCACTTAAGATGACCAGGCACTTAAAATTCTGTGCCTGGTTGGCTCTGATTCAGGCACACCAGGGTAAATGGGGCTAATCACCTCCATGCTTTCTCCAGGAAAAATGATAATTAATTCTATGCCTTATACATGTTTGGCCAGAAGAAGGGAGATCATGCTGAGGAAGATGGGTGGTAAATTGCTCCTCAGCTGGAGAAGGCTGGAGCTGCAGCATGGGTTGTGGGATGATTTAGGAGACACACTAAAAGTGATCAAGGCTTTTTCCAATACTTAAGTACAGGCTTGACCATTGCCTTGTCACAAGTTCAGTGTGTGGCTGTGCCAAGTGCTGTTGGTAGGAGTGCATGGGGGCAGCAGTGGCATCACAGGTGTGGGTGGAAAAGTTTACAAGCCTTCCTTTTGTACAGAAAATGTCAATTGTTAGTGAATGGGTAAAAAATGGTGGGATTCTCCCCATGCCATGTGGTGTAGTTCTGTGCATCAATAGCCCTGGTAGCATGAAAATATGTGGTGTTAAAAGAAACAGATTCTTCACGAAAATAAAGGGGAGCATGTTAAGGGTAACCAAGTACACTTACGTCTTTTCTTTGGTTAATACTTTGTTTAAATGCTGTGTCACAAAAGCAGATTTTGCTTCCAGAACATAATGACTCTGAGTGATGGGAGGTGGGGTACAGCAGGAAGAGGGGAGAAGGGCTGCTTAATTTTCCCCCAAGTGTGTGGTGGCAGTGGAGATGCATCTACAGGGAGGTGAACTTCTGTATGTCTAAAATCGATTGTATCATCACTTTGCTTTATCATGATTTTATTCAGGGAAAGCTAATGAAATCCTTCTTCCCTTAGAAAAGCAGCTTTGGTCCTAACATGGTCATAAAGTTGTCAAGTGCTTCACTTGTCACTTAAAATGTTATGTTAGGCTGTCTTTGCTCTGATACTTTAATATATNTAAAAGCAATGGAATTTCACTTTGGACTGAATATAGTGATCATTTAATCTTGACTTCCACCCCTGGGAATCTGAAATCCATACTGAGATATTTTTACAGATTTGGTGTCAGTTATGTGCTTCTTTGCCTGAAAATATTACGTGGCTTGTTAAAATTTTGTATTAGGACAAGTTAATTTTTTATTACATGTCGAACTTTTCAGTCTTTTTCTTTCTGGAAACACTTGGAACTTTTGTTTTGTTTTGTAAATTTTTCTTCTTAAAGGGAAACTTGAAAAGGCAAGAAATAGAATTTACCACAGCAAATCTTTATGCCCTAAGGATCCAATTTATGAGTTTCTTATCTGGCACCTAATATTGCACATGAGAATAAGAACAAGCCTAGCAGGCATTTAACAGTGAATTAGGATTTATGAGCAACTTGGACTCTCTTGTTTTACTAGAGTGATCAGGCATGAAGTTGATTCAGGGCAGATCCTGACACAAGTTCCAAAGCCTCAACAGATCTGGATGCTTGCTTTCTGGAGAGATAATTTTTGTACATGTTTCTGATGGAAACTACCATAGACTACAGAGGATAATTTTCTATATAATTGAGGAAAAATGAAATAGACTTTGGGTGGGGAAAAGGAAACAAAGGATTTGGATAATTTTCCCCTTATCTTAGTTTCTAGGAGTCACACTGACCAAGTGAGCCAGTAATGTAATTCCAGTCCAGAAGAACATTTGCTCCATGTTCCCAGAGGGCTTGAAGGGTTTGTTAGGATGCCTCACCAAACTTTGCTGGTGGAAATATCTGATAATGTAAATCCAAAGTGGGCTCATTTGACATTTCATTAGACACTTTACTCCACCTAAACTGGCAAGTCTCATTAACACTTAGGAGCTGTATATCTGCCCATGGAATTAATGAAGATCAAGAATTCCTTCTGTACAATTTTTATTCTAACTAAAGAATTTTTTTTCCCCTGGCACTTTTGGGTTTTCTTCACTGAATTAAATTAGATCTAGAGAGCCATTCAGAGCACAAAGAGGAAAGCCAAAGAGGCTTTCAGCAGCATGTCTAGAATTATAATTTCAAATTATGCAGTGTTCCTCTTTTATTGGCAGTTATCCTTTCCTTAGGGTTTTTTCTAACTAAGAAGAAACATAGAAGTGTGCTGTCCAGCTGAATGTTAAAGGTTTTTTCAGACCCTTGGCTGAAATGAGGACAAGCACAACATGGTGCTTGTCCTGAACATCTGGCTCTTGAATAGCTGTAAGGGAAGTTCTGTACTGCACACCCCTAGGAAAGAACGCTTGCCCTTGACTGAAGGTGGGGACCATTTCACAGGGCTGGGAAAGCAACCCCCCAGGGTAGCCTCCACTGTCACAGTCTGTGGCAGTGTACACTGTACCAATCTGTCATAAGTGTGGTAGTTCCAGACTTGGGAATCTCTATCTGTGCTGGTTTTGGTTCAGTGATGCTTTTTTGCTCAGCAGGAATGAAAACATCCCTCAATTATCAAGACTGTCCCCAGCACAAATCTAAACCAGACCCCCACACCAATTACACTGGTATGAAGAAAATTAACAATTAAACCCAGTATTATCCCCTTTTTTTTTTTTTTTNTTTTTTTTTTTTTGGGGTCTGTGGGATGGTCTGTCAAAGAAAGATTTAAGGCAGTAGTTTCCTCTATCAGGGTGAGGTGGCAAGTTACCAATCCTTAATTTCTCCTCAACCCAAGTCAGATTTGATCTGCATTTTCACACAGCCTATGTGCATGACTGAGAGAGAAAGTCATGGTGATACTGCAGTGCTCTCTTGGAGGAGCATGCACTGAATGCCCAGCCATTCCCACTGGGCCACCACATCTGGTGGGAACAGCAGGAAGGCAGCATGGCCTTCAATAATCCTCAACTAAATCTGTCCAGATGAAACTTTTTTTATGATCCTACGAATGTCTGATGGTCACTATTGCAAGTGCTCTGATGCTCTGGGGAGTTGTTTCCAGCCCTGTGGGTATAAGTTTGGTCCACCCACATGGCAGAGATGTTCTGCAGTGCATCGGAGACCTGGGCACATAAATTCTTTATTGGGCTGCCAATAAGACAGACATTTGCACAGCAGCATATATGACATATCACCAGTAAAAATCCCTTTCTCTTTATAGAGATTACTAGGCTTATTATCCTCCTGTCCCAGCTTGCATACAGCTCCCATCAACTTCCCTGTTAATGAGGACTGCATAGACAGATCGCAGGGAGAATCAGAAAACCTTTTAAGTTTTCACTCAGCCCGTGTTTATGATGTTAGTAAATTCTGCAGCTGGAGTTGAAGACAAGACAGATTAGCCATTTAAAACCAATTTTCCAACCCCATTTGTATTTAAATAATCTTGTTACAAAAGGACTCTGTGGTTCAGAGCAAACTAGACTTATAATTATATTTTCAATATGGATAAATCAGCTATGTGTGGACACACTAGCTATTGATTAGGAGACATAAAACATAAATCTTATTGCTTGTAACAAGTAAATGATTTTTCGGTGTTTTTAAGTGTTGAATAATTCAGAATTTGCTTTACCTGCATACACAGCACAGCTTGAGTCCGTCCAAATTGTGTATTTTACTGGGAAAAAAAGTGTGGGATGTGATACAATGCTATTTCATTTCAGATAGCAATTTTTATGCTATCTATATTGAAAAATACTTTACAAAGCTGAAAAACACAATTATGCAGGAAGGCACAAAGGAAGGGATGAAACAGGCATAGATGTATGCAAAAAAAGGAGAAGAGAGATGTTCTTTATACAAAGTTTTGAAAGGAGAAGGGGAGGTTGTGGAATTGGAGATAAAGGGAGACTTCTCTGACAGTGGCAGAGAAGGCTTATATATTAGAGCAATGAGTCTGTGCAGAAAGGCAATGAAGAGGGAAAATGGCATAGATAGCAAGGAGATAGCTCACACTCTGTGCATTCCCATGCACACATAGTGCACATTGAGCAGGAGTTTGCTGGTTAGTAATGGTCAGCTGTTACCCCCTGCCTTGGTTGGTGAACATTCCGATAAATCTGCTGTCCACTGCACATGGAAGGCAGAAGATGGCTCTGGGTGGGAGGGGGGCTGTGAGCCCTAACCCCAGAGCTGCATCACAGGATCTGAAGTGCTCCTCTGGTGTTGGACCATGACACCTTGTCATGCAGGGGATAAAGCAGAGCTCCCCTCCTGGAGCAGTGCCCCAGTGGTGTCGTGCTCCTCGCAGGTGCAGGGGTGCTGTGTGAGGGCTGGAGAGCTGGCAGGAGGCTGAGGATGCATTAGGAATATGTAATTTCCTGGGGAGCAGGGAAAGTGTTTAATAGAGGTGATAAAGATCCCTTGCATTCCCTTTCATCGGGAAACTTCTTACTTGCTCGTGTGAGCTTTTGCTGAACCAGAGACTTTTCTAATGAAATCTAGAGGAGGGTCACCCTTAATTGGCTTATAAATCTACAGGGGTGCTGTAAACTTTCCCATTCCACCCTAGCTGGATAATGACTCTGGAACTGTTTTGGTGAGTTAATTATTGTGAACATAGTTAGAATATTAATCTTCTTGTCAGGTTTATAATTGTGCTAATTTATTCTAAAGCATCTTTTAGCTCCTAGTCCTAACACCCTCCAAGCAAGACCAGAGCAAATTTCCACATGTAGCAATGAGAAGTCCCACATTGTTTGCTTGGGTTAGAGAATGAGTTTCTGCTTGTCTTGTTATAATGCTTCCTGCTATACTAGTATTAAGGTATATTTAAACTCCTTTATGCACAGTAATTATTGCCAGTCAAATAGGTGTTAAGTGGTAAGTATCTATGTATTATTTCCTTTTCCGTCACCTTTGCTCTAAGAAAAGATAAAGAAGAAACAAAAAGCCAATTGCTACTTTCAAGTAGGAATGAAGAAAGCAATTCAGTCTTGCTGCAGGGAAGCGAGGTTTTCCAGAAGTTTTCATTGCTATGTTATTACAAATTTTGAAGAGGCAAACCCTTTGTTGTAATTAGGACTGTTCAGATTTAAGACTGCCTGATTCCAAGACGCTGTTTGGATGTTACTAATTTGCTTCTAATTCTGGTTTCACTTTCTGAGCTGGCTGCAAATGTGGCCTCCTGAGTACACTCTCAGGAAATCTGTCTTTCTTGATATCACCAGGGCAGTTCTTCTGTTGGGAGGATAATTCAAAGTGTCAGTATATCTGTTTTTGTTAAGTGCTCTCTGTATGGATTTATGTCTAAATAAAATGCATATACTTAGATTTCAAATAACCCTTTGCTGTTGAGGTACTGGAGTTAGCCTTAAGCTAACTGAATTTTGTATGAATTTCGTGACCTTACAATGTGCTTTTATCGTTGGTTAACTGTAAAGTGATATTAAGGTGGAGTCTAGATAATTTCATGCTGTTATTAACATGTTGTCCATCAGCAATGTCCTCAGGAATTCTCTGTGCCTGGTGTTTGGCAGCAATTCACTCTGACCCAGAAAAAATTGCAAGAAACATGTTTATTGACAGTTTGTGCTGTTGTTACTGACTTCCCAGTCTTATGCCTTTGAAAATTGCCTGAAATGCATTTTCTGTAACTGTTTCACACAGGAAGGCTAAGAAATGTTCTATAATTTCTCATTCTTACATCCCGGATATTCTCCATTGATCTTGTCTCTCTGCTGCTTTGTGCTAGCAGCTGTAGGGTGTGACTCCATAGGGCTGGCCCTAATGGGTTGGTATGGGAATAGTGGTTGGCATGGGTCTGGTTGGTGATGTCTGGTCCCAAACCATAAGTGTCTTCCAACCATCATCAGTTTTGTCTGCCATAGCCAGAAAGCTGTTGTTTTCCCCTCCAGGCATCTACTAAGGCAGAAGATTTAGGATGGCTAGGATGGTTAATGTGGAAAATAGGGAACATTTCCTCTTAGATGGTGGAGTTTAGCCAGCAACTCTTTTATATCAGTAGACCAAGTTTCATTGTTTTTGTTTGCAAATTATGTTCCATGGCATTTCAAGGCTTAAATAGGCGCCTTTACAAATTCTGAACAAATATGGAACAAATAGTTATGTAATCCGTATGCCTACAGAGCTCAGTGAGTTTCTTTGCAGTTCTTTGGTACATTTTTGGAACAAACAAGTGGCTCTAGCTGTCTGAAAAACCAGTTCTTTTGTGGGGATCCAACTAACAAGAGTACTCTTATTGTACTGTTAGGTACTGTAAAATAAGACAAATTTCCTGCTGCTATAAAGTGTGTCACTTCACTTCTCCTGATTCACTATTAGATTAGATTAATCCAAATAAATAAACTGGTTTGAGTTCTAGTGTTCAGGTCTTCAGTTGCTGTTACAAGACTGTACTGATTTTGCTCTGAGCCCTTTCTAAATGTTGGATTAATCCTGTAGTGAGAAGCTCATGAGCAGAGAAATAGAAACCTATTGCTTGTGGCTAGTGAAAATGGTACGTGAGAAAGAGAGGCAAGCAATGAACAAACCATTGCAAACCCCTCCAGGACTGACAGAGGGGGGTGATCTTATGTAGACACCAGGTTTAGTGATGAGACATACTTGTAAACTGTAGGAAAGAGGAGAAAGGAGAGGAATGGAGATGAGGGGAGAGAAAGACAGATGGAGAGGTAGAAAGCTGTAGTCAGTGACCAGAGCTTCAGTATCTAGGATAGTTTCATTACATCTTCAGTCCGCAGCAGCAGAAACCAAGGGTCTTTCATTTCTGCTCATCCTCTTCTTTCCTCCTTGGTTAGCAAATCTGTATTCCACTTTGGGTTGATGTACCCAGTGTTTCCTGCTGTTAGACACCTATTAGCTGCAGAGAGGCCCCTACAAACTGTTTGAGGCACTTTCTTGAAAAAATGGTGTTTTCACAGGAACTTTTTTTCAGTGCTAAGATTGGATCTTTGCATAGTGGCAATGCAGGAATGGGGAGATGGAAAAACAGATAGGTCCAGATGAGTTATGGGGAGGACCCCAATTTATTAAAACTTTATTTTTCTTAGGCTATTTGTTAAAGGTTCCATGTTCTGCAAGTGTCCTTGGTTGTGAATATTCTGCTGCCTTGCTCCTTCACGGTCTGATTGGGAGCCTGTTGCTGTCTCTATGGCCCTTTCTCCTCAGGGATCCCCAGACTGTAAGGATAATGAAATGTTCTTCCTTGAATGAGCTTGGGTACCAATGTCGATAAGTAATATTTTCTTGCTTTTATGTAAATCCAGAAATTCTGTAGTGACATCATCTTTACAGTGCTGTAAATATGATCTTTGCAGAATTCCTTCCACCCAAACCCCTAGTCATTTCAGCTAATACAGATTTATTTTTTTAGGCTGAAGAGGGGACTTTTTACCTTGCATAAAGAACTTTAAAATTATTTGTTTTCATTGTCATTAAGAAATTAGTTTTATGAGTTTTATTTTTTTTTAACTGCCCACGCCTGTACTGGGATATTCCAAGTCTGGAAACAGTGTTTCTCTAATGATTAATATAGAAAAAATATAAATATTTAATGTATTTTATTAGATCTTTTCCCTAGTTATAAAAGAAAGAACAATTATGAAAATAGTGATATTAAAAAATACTCAATTATTATTAGTATTATGAAGGACCTCTTTTAATATATTGCCTTTCCAGATGTGTTGTGCATATTTTACATTCTTTCACTAACTCCCAAATATTCCCATAGTGCATGGGAACTTTCAAAACACTTATATAATCATTAATCTTGAAGGTCATTATATCAATTGTACTTCTGATTCTCAAAGCTGTTTCTCAGGGAATGGGGAAAGATAGAAGTCCTTAGAAGATCCCTTGAGGTACAAATAAGGAAGAACAAAATTCATCTGTGGAATAAATAAGCCTGTCCATGTTCCTTTGAAATTTAACGTAACTGAAATTTTTTGATGTGTGTCTGACACTTTTGGGGAGCTGCCTACACCTGGTTTACAGGACTTAGTTAATAGTTGTGGGGTTAGTAATCAAACATGAAAATAAACTGTTAGCAAACCAAAGTAGAGAGTAAATCCTGACACAGCAGCACTTGAAGGACTTTTACCCTTCGGGGAATAAATATTCTTACACTGAGTTGAGGGTACAAAGGCAGTTCTGGAAACATGATGGAAACATGATGTCTATATATGTTCCATATATAGACACCTTTACAGCTTGAAGGAGAGATGAGATTTGACTCAAAGAAAAATTAGTCAACTGTTGTGCTCAGAGAAACTAAATACGAGTCATATTTTTATTTCAAAGATGCAGACTCCCATATGAGTGATAAGAATGGACAAATCTTCTCTGGAGAAGATTCTAGCTGTCTTGAGATGAGGTTTGCTAGATTTTGTGGAGAATTTGTATGGAAAAATTTTGCCTTGGAGTACTTCAAGTTTAGGTTCAGCTCACAAAAATAATTATTTCATTTACAATAACTCCCATTTGGAAACTAGACTTATGATTTTAAAATCCATGTAATGGTTGCCTCAGGAGAGTCTTTGTCTTGATAGAAAGTCAAGAAAGCATCAGAACTTGTCCTAGTTAATTTAGGAAAGCTGATCCAAAAGAGCTTTACACCTTTTGCTTGGAAACTGTTTTAAAGACTAAAGCAATTCTGGCAGCAATTCTGGCAGTGACTAGCAATTCTATTTACTCTCCTTCCATAAATCCCCATGGATCCAAGAGGTGCAGGTCCTTTTGGCACTGGCATGATAACCAGTTTTGGCTGATGCTTTCAAATCTTTTCTCTGGGTGCTTTGGGGTAAAACTGAGACGCTTAAGTTTGCAGGGCAGGAGTTTACTTGTAGTATTACAAGAAAGCTGCAGTCTGTGTTCTGGATCCAGATTTTGTATTTCTGTTATACAGTTTGCTGACACAGGGGACTGTCTAAACATCTGAAATGTGTTTTACATCCACTGTGTCAGACCCAAACCTCTGTTTTCCTCTGGGCACAAATGCTCATGCTGCACTACAGAGCTGGTCCACAGTTACTCATTTCTCCTTGCTGAGTCCTTCAGAGCAAGAGTGTTTGTATGCCAGTCAGAATATGTGTGTGCCTGGTGGAAAAATCTTAATGTTAGCAGTATACATTAATGGTAATACTTGCAAATTCCATATGCTCAGCAGATGCTTTCTCATTTAGGCTGCAGTTAAAAAAAGTTAAATAGGATAAGGAAAGGAAAAATACTGAAAATGGCTCCTGAGAAGCCTTCTGTGATCTGTTACTCAGTAAATTATTAGAGATAGATTTTAGTCAGGAGAGCAGATACGAAGAATCATGCTCTTGAAGGATACCTTACAAATACTGTCTTCTTGCATCACACAGTACTTGGGGGAAAAGACTTTGTCTCCAAGGAAGAGGGCACACATCAGCATTGCTCCCATAAAGCAGTCTCTGGAAAAAAACCTATTCTTTAGAGATTTAGGAGAGATTTCCACATCATGGCTTCTACATTGTTTTGCAATGAAATCATTGCTCAAGCATCTGTCACTTTGTTCATTATGTGTCTTTACAATGGCTAGTTTTCCTTGCTTTTAATTTGTGTTCCAGATGTATGTATTGAGGCTTTTATGTGCATCCAATATGTGATCCTTCATAAGCACTCTCTAATATCTTTACACTTTCTAGCTTCTGCTTATTTCTTGTTACAAATTCACAAGCATACTACCACACCCAGGAATGATTTATGCTGAAGAAGTTTTGAGATTAATGCACTGAAATGTGCAGCCTTTTCTTAGTTTTGTTTCCTCTGAAAGGGAGATCAAAACTATTGGTTTTAGTGCTGAGAACAGTTTTGTAATGTCTAAAGCAGAGTTAGATCCCAGAGTTATGAACCCAACTTTCTTATTACATCAGTGCAGACAGCTGAAGTGTGCAGCTGACTTTTGTAGAGAGCACTTAGTATTAACAAATTACACCCAACAAACCATAACAAAGTTCAGTCAGCCAAAGCCAGGGCTATCCCTATAGAAAGATTTCAAAAATTTCAAGTAGCTGTGATTTTTATCACAGTCACGTAGTTCATGATTGACACGTTTACAGGTAGCAACTCCTTGTTGGCAGCAAATCTCAAGTTTAGGTACTATAGCAAAGAGAAAACATTCTGATGTGCTCTGCTATCCTACTATCTGCAGAACCCACAGGACTCATGAAAATATGCCCAAAGAAAGGGAAACATAGTCATCCTTTAAGAAACTGACTCTCTGAAATCTGGTGGCCATGGAGGTCATGTCTAGTAGCTTCTGGATGTGTTGGCTGAATTTCCTCATAGAAGAAGGAGCACTTAAAGTATTGCAGGAATGAAAAAGGCATCTTCATGCCTTATCCTTAATGCCATTTCCCCTATTTTTTTCTTTTTTTTCTTCTCTCATTTTACTTTTTCCCTTAACTGCTCTTCTGTCCCACTAGACTGGGCCACAATAGACTGCTTTTGTTTTGGTTGCTTCTCCAGCTGGAGTATATATTATAGTGAAGAGGATAGCAGAGATTAACCTAGATAGCCTTTATTTATAGAATTCAGAGGTATGTTTAATTTCTCAGTGGAAATTATCAAGGAGAAAAGGATCTAAATACAGTTATAGAGATTCTGGAAGTTCTTAATACCTCATTTCTAGTGCAACACTTCCTGTTACCTCTACTTAAAGCAAATAGTAACTGACTTTGAACAGTGCTTTCTAAAATCTGTGAGGTTATTCAGGTACGAGTAACTACTCATCTGAACGAAGGTTTTAGCCCGTGATGTGGCAAACATATGGGCACTTAACTCATGCATTTACATTTACAGAATGAGCCATGAAGCATAGCAATTTAGAAATGAAGAAATCTGAAATCTTGATTCCACATAACTCTGTAATAAAACTTCCAGTGGTGCCAGGATTTCATCCCACACCTGTAATTAGGTACTCAGCATAACACATTGTAGAGTAGGGGCTTTGCAATTATGTATTTGCTGAACTCAAAAGTTACTTACTTAGTTATCTTATTTGCTCTGAAGCTTGTTTTTTCTCCTTTTTTTCTTTTCTTCCCTGCCAATTTCTTCATCTTGAGGGGCGTTCTTCTTGCCTACATTTTGTGGATGGCCAGAGTCATTAGGAGCAAATGCATATCTGCAGTCTGATTTTTAAAACAAACTGCAGCAGCAGCACATTGCCATGAAATAAGGCCTTGATTTCACACTATCCTTGACCTAGCTTTGTTTCTTCTTTTCCCTCTGTCAAGCTGGAGGTTGGCATTTAGTGCTTAGCTGTAGTATTTGAAGGCTTATAATGGTATTGATGTTTATAGACACTGGTTTATGTCCATGGACATTATTTGGTTATAACCCTGTAAAATATGTGTGCTATTCCTGCCTGAGAAATATGTGCATGTGGTTATGCATACATCACTGTAAAGGTTAACAGAAATGGTGATCTGCAAGGAATATTCTTATGAAATTAAAGACTCACAGATATTTAAGGCAGGTTTGAAGAGTTATTGGCAAACATGAAGAGCAGTTGTGTGTATATGTGTAAAAATAAATTCATAGGACAGTGGAGAAGCAAATCTGAGACACCAAGGGAAGGCAGAGTTTCAGGTGGCATTCATCCAGCCATATCTGCAAGAATGCAATGATGATGATTTATAATTACTGTGACGAAAATAATGATGATTCTGCTGCCACATTTTTACCATAGCCTTGGGAGTATAAGTAATTATGCAATGATCAGTTGATTCTACATATTCACAAATTTAGCTATTTATCATAATTGGTTTAGTCCCTTGGAATTAGTCCAGACTTTTACTTCATACAGTTGGTTGTAAAAGGGAAGTGGAAGCAAGCAAATTTCCTTGAGCTGCACACACCAAAACAAAGTCTGATCTACGCTAACAGAATCGTCATTATTGATTGCAGTACTTGTTTAGTCTTCCTGGTTAAAAAAAAAAAAAAGGCAACAAATAAAAAACCCAACAATTAAACCCTCATACAGAAGCCATTTATTTCTCCTTTTTGGAGATGCTTTCAGTGGGTATCAAAAATTAACTGATTCGCTTTTCAAAATACACCTTTTCTGCATTTTATCTACTGGATGTTCAGTGGCCAAGTTAGATTGAATTAGGGGGATTCAGGCTTTGTGTTTGCTTTCATGCCCACCAAAACCTTTCCCTGGTTGTCCCTGTCATAACGTTGTCATTCAAGGAAATAATCTGCTTTCATGGCCTCCAGAGCCCTTGTTACTTATGAAGCCATTTTATTCTTGACTGTGTTTTTGACAGCTCTGTAGCCAGAAAATATTTTGTCCCAAGCCCTCTACCCTTCACAAAAAAAAGATGCTACCAAAACTAAAAATGCCATTGACTTTGAGGTGAAAAGAAAGAGGCAGGCTAAAGAGTAACTGAAGGATGTCCAGGTACACAGCCAAATTCCTGGATATTACCACAGAATTCCTTGTTAAGCTGAACATCAGTTTTGATGCTATTTGTCTGTAAGATTACAGAGTAACTAGAATCCTCTTGCTGCCTTCTAGGGACCCTTATGCATTCAGGCACAAAACCTAATACAGCATCAAATGGTCCCAGAGGGTTTATTTGTCTGGGCAGCAGCAGGCAGAGTGATAAACAAAATGTCACAGATGAAGGAGCAGTGCAGGCAGTCCTACATGTCTAGCAGCCATAGACAGTGAGCTATGGCCTGTCATAGCTGATCAATTTGTCTTAAATCATGCAATTAGATGTCTTTCTTTATCACATGCTAATCACTACCTTCCTGGCCCAATTACACCTGCTAGCTGTCAAACACATGGTTATATAAATGGGTTCACTGTAATTCAGATTTGGCAAATCGACTGAACTTTTTCCACATTCTTCATAGTTGGTTACAAGATGAAATTGCAGCATTTATGTTGCTCAAATCACAGTTTCTTCATCTCTGTGCAGCCATATACTTCTTGCTACCTTGAGTCACTCTTCTAGGTCTTGGTATGCCTTGGACCTCCCTCAGGGGTGAAAGTACAGCTGAACTACACCAAATGCTTCATTTCCTGAGGTATTCCCATGATAAGGTGAGTGGTTGTGGCCCAGAGACACATTCAGATTCCCTGTGGTTTTCTGATCTTCTGGCCCAGTGAGCCAGAATGAAATGACTCTTCTCTTAGTGGCAAACAATGAGAGAAACGATGGCTCCGTGGTGAGCCTTCCTTCAGATGAGATGCAGAGCTGAACCCGAGTCCTTCACTTCCAAATGAGCACAGGTGTTTCATTCCCAAGGCAACTGTTTCTTGTTATCTTGTATTCTTTTCCAACCATTTCCATTTGTAATGACATCAAGGGCACTGCTATCATTAGAGACCACTGCCTGTTTAGTAGGCCCACCTTCAGGAGGTACAACATTAGCAGAAGCAGCAGCAAAATATCTGACTGGTATACAGAGAAACTGGGCTGCAGGAAATTGGGGAACCTTTGTGTGGAATGGTCAGAGTCCAATCTCTTGGGTCAACCAGATGTTTTCCTGGGAGGTTTAGGATCCCAGCTTTAAATTTCAAAGGCTTAAGTCTGCTCAAATCCTTTTGTGAATCTTTAGATGAATCTAGTTTTATGGTTACATAAATTTTTGGGCAGTGGTAGAAGGGGCTCTGTTCCACTGCAAAAGAACTGAAATAAAATGGCAGTAGACCTAGACCTAGATCAATATCACTCTTCTGTGCAATTTTTAAAAACCAAAGTTGCAGCAGAAAAGCCAGTTATTGCAATGCTACTTAATTCATTTAGCAATAGAGTGCATTGATTGATATTGTCATAAATAACAAGCCACTTCATCTGTGCCCCCTTACTGCCCTATCATATTACATGTACAGGCTAAGATGAAAAAACAGCTGCAGCCCTTCTGAGCCTCAGGCTAACAAGCCTTATTGATTGCACTTGTCGTGAGTAATCTAAAGCTAAAAGATAGCAGCCCATAGGATTTGGATCTAAGCATCATAGGGCAGGTTTGAACCCACACCATTTTCTAGGTGGGTAGTGCCCGTGGAAGCTGCGCTGATTTCCAGGCAGCTGACATGTTTTACTGGAAACAAACGCAGGCAGAAGAGTCATGTTCTGAGCAGTGATTGGCAAAATCAATCCTAATTAGGCTGCAGATATTCAAGGCCACTCCTAGACCTGAGCCTTTTCTTGATCCCCTTTAATTATGTATTCAGATCAAAATGACACCCTGAGCTATTATCCTGCTTGTTAAACCCACTCAGTCACTTGCTGTCTGAGCAAATGCATCTACATTTCACGAAGCAGCATAAATGGTTGCCTCTGTCAGTCTCTGCACTGAGGGAGCTGCAGCTGTGTCCTTCAACATCTTGGATTTCAGGGCTCACTGCAAAACTTTGGAGTAACTTGGTGCAAGTTGACTTCACACTCAATCAGACTTGAACTGTCACTTGTTCTTTTCCTCTGTGGGGCTTCAGAGGTACCTCCTTTATAGGTGGTAAATCAGAGCATTTTAGAAGTATCTGTAGGAGAACAAAAGGCATTTCTTTTGTTTGCTTATTGGTTTTTATCTCACAGGTGAGCTGTCACTCCTTGCCTTGCCCTTCCCAGAAAAAGGAAGATAAGAACATGTTAGGTGTGGGAGCTTAGTGGCTTGAATTTACTAATTAGCAGGGCTGACAGTCAGGGGCAAGAGAGGAGCAAAGGCTACTTAATCACTGTACATTTGGGGGCTAATTCAGTATTGTAGACATGACCTTTTCTTTAAAAATCTGCTGCAGACACAGATTTCTTGGGCCATTGTGGCATGCCGAGGTGTGAGATGGTCAGTGACACTGGGCAAAAACACCTGAGCTAGCAAAAAATTCCCTCAACTTGCATATGGGTGAAATAGCAGGTAGAACAGGAAGGTAATAATAAATGTATTAAAACCATATTTATAAAATATTGATTTTTTTAGAGGTATGAGCAGAATAATTTGAGGCAAGGTACTGTATTCCTGCAGTTGCTCATTCAGTAAAAAGCTAAACTAGGTATGACAAAGAAAGCTAGAAAACTTGCAAGTGTTAAAATAGGTGCTATTGTGAAGGTTATCCCAATGAAGGTGTTTGCTTTACAGGGAGATCAGCAGATTTCAGTGTTTATTTAGATCAATGAGTCATCTTCCCTACTTACAGAGACTGGTAGAGTTCTTTCTATAGAACCCCTCTCTCTTTCTTTTTACCTTTGTTTTCCATTTTCTGTTCTTCAGTGTAGTTGCTGCTTATATTATTTAGTCCTTCTACCAGCTTTGCTGGATGTAATTTCCTTACCTACTATTTGTTTTAGTGTTTTTATTAACTTTTATAGCACGGATTTTGTTGCCATTTAGCTACTAAACATTAATGTAGTGCATACAAAAAATATAGTTCACTACTTACTCTGAGAAGTAGCAAAGGGAATACCTTGGTACCATTCCTATAAGAAATGCCGTAAACTCAAGATTGCAGAAATAAAAAACCAAGAAAAAAAAGTCTTGGTTTCATCAAGCTTAATTCTCTAGAAGTCATTGTATACTAATTTTGCTAGAGAACATAATCACATAGCTGGAGAGGAATTTTTCCATTTTCCTTTGACTTTAGGATACAACTGAAAATTCTGGTCCACGACTGTTTTCAAAATGGAAGCTGTAAAGTAGGTCTTTTATTTGTGTCTGTCATGTATGACCTTGGACTTCATTCTGTGATCCCAAGGGTCATTTCCAGGGTTCATTAGTCCTTGTGTGCTGCAATTTTCTGGTAATGTTGGAGGCAGTTCTGGACCTGCTACCCAGTGGGCAAAACATTAAAGGCCTCTTTGGAAATACATACTGAATAATGCTATTCATGTTTTAATATGCCATAGGTTAGTCAGAATTTGCTTTCTTCAGCTTGGGGTTTAGTTGCTCCAATATCAGTTGGGACACCTGGTGACTTTGTCACCAGTACTGTCCAATTTTTTACGTTGTTCTCATCATGGGAACCATTTGTAGTGGAGTGAGACATCCCCTGGATTGCCTTCAGCAAGGTGCTGACAAGTGCTCTTGCTGAGCAGCACGTGCAGCGCAGGGATCTCTGGGGCCAGCTGCAGGGGGAGCTTTGGGGGGCAGGAGCCAGCGACCCCCAGATTTTCCTGCCTTAGAGTGTGAGGGCATAAAAGCCCAGAGGTTCCTTTGTTCAGAGTCTACCCTCGGAGACACCAGCTCAAGGTGTTATTTTGTTATTTAGTAATTGGACCAAGATGAAATTATTTCAAGAGATGTTAGGGAAACCTGGTCTGACTGTGAGTGTTGGGTGCCAGCTCAGGTGGTGAGAGTGTGACTGCCAGAGTGGCTCCTGGGCAGCTGGACAGGGAAGGTAATTCCTTAACATCCTGGCCAAAGAGGTAGGACTTGCAGGAAGGAGGGAGTTGTACACTGGGCAGTGCAGTGTTGGTTGGTAAAAGTACCTGGCCCCAAAGGATCCTATTGTGTGCATGGATACTGACAAATCTTTAAAAGTTTGATGTATCTTGATGTTAGGTTTTACCATATTTATTTCTTGGAACTGAGAAAAAAGCTTTATTTAACGTTTTTAATAGATAATCTAGTTGTTTAATGAGATTTATGGTTTTGGGCTGCAAACACTGTAGATAAGGTTTTTCGTCTTTTTTTTTTTTAAACTGAAAATTAAGGGGAGAAGAAAAAGATTTGTTGGGCTGACAAAATATTAGGGCTACCGAGTTGAAAGGATCTGAAGTTATGTGCTGCCACTTAAATTCATTACTGTATTGATGAATATACTTTGTCAATTTTCAACATGTAGTCCTGTAGTGCTATTAATAAATTATGAATCCAGAATTACCAATAATTCTTTATTACTCACTTTAGAAAATGAACATGGCAAGATTTACTAGTAGTACAAAAATCTCTCCATCCTATCTTTTATTTTTGAGCCTTTTTTTTTTTTTTTTTTTT